>WBNM01043381.1:109415-123821 GCA_013399055.1 Ramphastos sulfuratus | reverse complement strand
TTCTTTTTCCCCTCTTCCCCCCCTCTTTTTCCCCTCTTCCCTTTTCCTTCCCTTTCCATGTTTTTTAACCAAGGGAGCTACTATCAAAAGGGATGAACAAACTGGTGCAATTGTGGTGGCCAGGATAATGCGTGGAGGAGCTGCAGACCGAAGTGGTAAGATGTTGCTGCTTGGCATTAACCATTCAAGTTCCAGTACCTGGAACAGGATGAGATAAAATGGCATCTTTGATAGAGATGGAATATGTCACTGTCACCAAAAAATATTTGGGGTCTGGACAGTTTTGTCAAAGTGATATTTCAATACTGGTTAAAGTATTTATGCTTATTTTCCCCTCACCCCCTCCCTCCCCCTCCTTCAGTATCTTTGAGTTAGCAGATACAGACAGTGGTTTATCTATCTATCTATCTATCTATCTATCTATCTATCTATCTATCTATCTTTTTATCAGTATTTGAAGAGATCCACTTAGTAATGATGGGATATGTCAAGATTATAACCTGCTGATGGAGTAACTCAGGATGGTTGTTTTATATTAGGACATCCACTTGGAGTTTCAGCTGGCAATTCTTAAAATAGCAGCACATCCTTGACTGCCACTGTTTAGTTTGGGATGCTCAAAGACTGCAAGAACTCAAGGAGGAGATCCTGAATTAGATTCTAAAGTGCCTCTTTTCACTGATGAAAATCTAGGACAGTTTTTCACACGAAGATGGGGTAATAGAGTAAACCTAGATAGATGTATGTATAAATATAGAGTTAAATTTAGCAATCACTTGTGCCACAAATTAGCACTCAGCAGCCTCAGTGATCTTCACAGTGCTTGCAGCTGTGTAGCAGTAAGAAAGCAGGGTTAGAAAAAGAATTGGCAGAGACATTGTTCAAACATCTGTGTATTAGTCTGGAAAAGTCATAGAGAAATGGTGCTAATTTTCAGGAGGAAGGAAGGGAGATGAGTAAAGCAACCATCTCATCTTATCTGTCAGGACAGTAGTTGGCACGTTCACCATATATTTTTGCTTTTAAATTAGAGCTGAATGAACAAGGGAGAAAAAAAAACCCCTAAGTGTTAGTGGTGGTTTGGGTGTAGTGCACAGCTACTTTAACAACTCCTCTTTGTCTTCTGTAGGTCTTATTCACGTTGGTGATGAACTGAGAGAAGTCAACGGGATTCCAGTAGATGATAAAAAACCTGAAGAAATAATACACATCTTGGTAAATACCAAACACTTTAAGAGTCAGTTAGGAGAGTGAAGAAAAAAATCATTGGACTTTACAATTTCTGATGTGTTTCTTAAGGAAAAAAAAAAAAAAAGCATATTCTACAATAATGCCTTTTCTTCCAGCACCATCATTTACAAACCTCTATTTCCTTCCTCTTAAACAATTATCTTCCACACGTTACATGAATATGCAATGACATGTAAAGAGTTAATGACAGTAATGTGACTGCAAATGTGTTGCAGAATGTTGCAGACCTCCAGGCATAACCTACAGTTTTGAAGGCACACCACGAGCTGTTGAATTTAAACTATTTAAGATGTATTAATTAGCAACACATTAATTCCATGTGTAAATAAATTGGTGGTACATGTATTTAATAGACTCTATAAGTGGTATATTATGTTTTGTATGGATTGGAGGTATGGAGCCATATATCTGACTGTGTTTGCAATCCTGAAACCAGTCTAATTACTCACTTCTGGAGCACGACTGCAAATGAAGTAATTTAGACTTCTAATGAAACATTTAATAGTTTTTACAGCAAAGAAACTGATGAAGGGCATGACAGATCTTAATGTTCATGATGTAGGCACTTCTATATACATAAATAGCTTACTGGCCTGCCCAGTTGAGTGCCTGCCTCACCCTTTTGATCCAATATTAATGATTAATTTCTAGTGTTAGCCTCCTAATATTCCTACTTGCTTTATGGTTTTGTGCTCCCTACAGAAACATTTTCCAGCAAAACCAAATGTCTAAAAATCTCTAGAAACACAATGGTGCTAGAAAAGGTGTGAACAATTTCCTTATTTATCTCCTGGAGGTACAATATAAACATCAAAAGCTAGTTAGAGCAGATTTCAAAAGGAACAGAGTTATTGATTCCAGTCCTAGGGCTGGTGAAATCAGAGCTTGGCTGCTGCTTGTCAAACAGTGAGCTCTTGGAGCGCAGACGTGCTGGCAGAAGTGTGTCTCGCCTGGTAGTGGACAGGCCTGTTTCCATTTTGCTGGGATCTTTGGCTGGCTGTTGCACTCTCCTGGTTTTATGGAACTTGTCAGCCACATGCAATAGCAGCAGAGGCTCCAGCTGATTAGCACTTCCTTCAGCAGCAAAATGTCACCGAGGCAGTGGGAATATATTGCGGTTAATAAGTAACACACAGCCAGACACACTTTAAGTGGGATACAGGGAAAGATGAATGGATGAGGTGGTTGATGATGGCTAACTTGTTCTAAGATTTATAGTGGAGCTCTTTTTATTCCATTTAGTACACGTAGACTATTCAAATATGTTTTTCTTTTCTAGTTTCTTCGAGTTGCCAAAAGAATAAATCCCCCCCTCCCGCCCCCAATAGTTTTATATGATAAATATGGCATAAGCCTGTTTGAATTTTTCTATCTTCTGTGCTTTTGAAAAATGAAATGTTAGCTGGATTTTTCCAGGGATGTCTGAACTGTGCCAGGAGTCTAGCAGTTGCTTCTAATATGCATATATTTTAGCTGTAGCATTTGGTCCTGCTTTCAGTGCAGAAGTGGGACCTCTCAAACGTGCAGGTCCCAAATTCTAACAATCTGTCTCTGCCCACCAATGAAGCAAATGAAACCAAGCATTTCAAGTGGGCATTTTGATCTTTGCAACGTGAAGTTTGGCATAGTGCAGCTGTCAAACTCAATGGGCCATGCTTGTGAGAGGATAGATTAATTCCATTTCAGTATTTTAAAATTAATTAGAATTTCTTTTAAGGTCTCTTTGAAATGTACAGCTTCATTCTCAGTGCATTTTCTCTTCAAATGTTCACCAGGCTCAGTCTCAAGGAGCAATTACATTTAAAATTATACCTAGCGTGAAGGAAGAAATGCCAGTGAAGGAAGGCAAGGTAGGCAAGAATTTTCCAGAAGCTGTTGCAGTAACTGTTGTGCTGAGGATGGATATTGTTTGCTTGAACAACAGAACAAAAAATCTGATTTATGCCTCCTGACTCTGTTTTTCTAACGTGACAACCTGTAGCGCATGGTGCACTTCAATACTCACATGCTGGATTTACAAGTGAGTGTAATGTGGTACTTAAGCTCTAACTCTGCAGCCAGGAAGATGACATAGGTCATCATCCATCTTCTGCAAGGACCTGACTTAGAATATTAGAATCATAGAATCAGTCAGGGTTGGAAGGGACCACAAGGATCATCCAGTTCCAACTCCCCTGCCATGGGCAGGGACACCCTACCCTAGATCAGGCTGCCCAGAGCCGCATCCAACCTGGCCTTAAACACCTCCAGGGATGGAGCCTCAACAACCTCCCTGGGCAACCCATGCCAAGCTCTCACCATTCTCACGCTGAAGAACTTCCTCCTCACATCCAGTCTGAATCTCCCCACCTCCAGCTTTGCTCCATTCCCGTAGACTACCTGAGAGCCCAAAAAGTCCTTCCCCAGCTTTTTTGTAGCCCCCTTCAGATCCTGGAAGGCCTTGGAGCCTCCTCTTCTCCAGACTGAACAGCCCCAACTCTTTCAGTCTGTCCTCATAGCAGAGGTGCTCCAGCCCTCTGAGCATACTCGTGGCCCTTCTCTGGACACTCTCCAGCATGTCCACATCCCTCTTGTCCCAGGGGCTCCTGAACTGGATGCAGTACTCCAGGTGGGGTCTCACCAGAGCAAAGCAGAGAGAGAGAATCACCTCCCTTGCCCTGCTGGCCACACTTCTCCTGCTGCAGCCCAGGCTCTGGTTGGCTTTCTGGGCTGCAAGTGCACACTGCTGGCTCATGTTGAGCTTCTCCTCCACCAAAAAAAAAAAAGCACTTGCTTCCAAGTACTTTTTTTCCTTCCATCATACACTTCATAGCACCTTGGTTCCAAAGTATCTTCTCTCCTGTCCCAGACAGGGGCACACTATGCACCTGCACAGTCCTTTTTACCTTGAACTGTAGAGACTTTACTATTACTACATGATGTTTGCAGAAGGAATGAATTTAACATTCAGATATGAACTTCCAATGTTAGACTTCTATGAGGATGTTTTACAGCAATAGATGTTTATTGCTTCATG
This sequence comes from Ramphastos sulfuratus, assembly GCA_013399055.1. Lineage (NCBI taxonomy): Eukaryota > Metazoa > Chordata > Aves > Piciformes > Ramphastidae > Ramphastos > Ramphastos sulfuratus. Next base: position 119,554 of record WBNM01043381.1, on the reverse strand, counting down.
TTATTTAGTTCAACACTTTTGAACAGTAAAGGCAGAAAAGGGAAATACCTTTGGATTAGCTTTAATGCTCTGATTATAAAGATCAAACATGGTTTCTTTCAGATGTTTATCAGAGCCCTCTTTGACTATGATCCTAATGAGGATAAAGCAATTCCTTGTAAAGAAGCTGGACTTGCTTTCAGAAAAGGAGATATCCTTCAGATCATGAGCCAGGATGATGCAACCTGGTGGCAGGCCAAACACGAAGGTGATGCCAATCCCAGAGCAGGCTTGATCCCTTCAAAGCATTTCCAGGAGAGGTGAGCTACTGAGAAGTACAGCTTCATTCTTTTTGGTAGTAAAAGAAGGCACTCATTTGCCAAGTTGTTAAGCTATCATAGTTGACATAAGTAATGCTCATAGATTGCATGGGTGTGATAAACCTGCATTTGCAGCAAGACAACTGAACTTGGAAACCTGTTGCTGGAATCCTTTGGATTTCCTCATTTGTCTGGCTAGAATCAATAATGATAAAAACTGATAGGATATCACTGATCCAGACTGAAAGGAAAAAAACAGATGGAAAACAGCACATCAGTATCTGCATTTGCAGTGATGTGCCCTGCAGGAATAGGAACTGCAGCAGGTTTTGGAGAACTAACAAAAAAAAATGAAGCTGAAGATATTTTTTATTTATTTATTTTTAATGGTAAATAGATTGCATGAAGCTAAATTATTTTAAAAAATCTTCTGGATATTTTGCAATAGTCTCATGATGTTAAGTGTTTGTTAATCCAAAACTTGCAGTGAAAACTGAGGAGTTTGTGTCTTTCCCCCTATCACTTCCCATTTTATAGGAGATTTGCACTAAGAAGACCAGAAGTGCAGATTCAACCACTGAAAATTTCCAACAGAAAGTCATGTAAGTCTGTTAACCTGGCATGGAAATCATATTCCAGATCTCTCACCTTATAAAGCAGTTCCTTTCAGCCCTATGACTACAGGAGCATTTCTCCTGGGCACAACATCTTCTTGATCATATTTTATCAGTAAGAAAATTAATGTAAGAGCTGAAATTAAAAGCTTTAAAAGCAGCTAAGAATTTTTCCCAACCCTCTGACTTTATTTGAGAAGCTCTGAGCTGAATGAATGTTTTGATATCTACTATTACAAAGGTTGAAGAGTGTTGTTTTCCTGTCGAAATAGTACAGAGTTGGCTCAAGAGTTTATGTAATTTGGACTGCATCAATACAGTGAAATATGTGTTTAGGGTGAGAGAAAAGGTCAGATACAGGCTCCCCATATAGCTGGTGAGGTTTTGTGTCCTAAAAGCAGCAAAAAGTTTTAAGTCAGGACTTTCAGTTCTTTGACAGGCTCACTTCTTACTGCTTAAAATTCGTCCTTAATAGCCTTTTAAAGACAGTAGTGGCACAATACAAGAGAAGTAAGCTCCAAGAAAGCATATACATGGAAACAAATATTTTCTATCCACTGGAATTTACATCAGCAGCTGTTTAAATTATTATTGCATATGTTACTTGACCTGTTATTTCTTTCAGTTGTACAGGTTCATAGCAAAGTGAGCACAGTGTAAGATATTATCACGCTTCAGTAGGATCTACATCTTAAATGCCAACCTGTTTGGCAGTTCAACTAAAGATACTCAGAAAGTGGTCTAAAGCTTCCAAACATCTTTCATTCTCTAACATTAAAACAGAAAATATGGACACTATGGCAAGCAGTGGTTGCTGGCACACTAAGTGCAACACTAAATGCTTTAAAACTTCTCACTGAGGTTTCTTATTGCAGTTTTCCTAACTCCTTGCTGTGGCTTTTGTGTTCCAAAGCTTGACCATTACTGTTAGTTTTCTAATAGTCTGCATTTTTCTATCTGTCATTCCATTTCACTATTTGATGGTGTGCCCTAATGCTATTGTTAAATCCAAAACCCCTGATTAGTTTGGTAATTACAATAACAGACTATATGATTGCATTATAGCTTCTCTAACTTACATAGATCTTAAAAACAAAGAGGAGCCTTCTCCAGCTTGCAGTAAATCTGTTGTTTTTCTAGATTCTAGGTCAAGTTGCTCTGCCCCAGTTTTGGAAAAAGTGTCTGTTCCCAGGGTATAGCTATTTCTCTCTGTCCATTGTTCTTGAATATGGATAATACCCTCAACAAGAGCCTTCAATTAAGGTGGCACTGGTGCTTTTGAAGAGGTAAATCACCTGCTGCAGCAACACTGCATGATTCCTGTTGTTATGGACTGCATCTTTTTAGTGACCTTCAAGTGAAAGGCTTGACAAGATGCATCTCACCCTTCTGAATAGGCAGCCTGAATTTGATTGGAAATTGCCAAAATGACAACCCAAATAAGACCCACAGTACAAAGTCTGCTATTGGTTTTCTGCTGTTTCCACTAACTTTGCCTTAACTAGCTTAAATAAGGGAGAATTTCTCTTTTCCTCCCCTTTCTTTCAAAACGTGACAAAACCTTAAGGTCAAGCAGTGTCTCTGTTACTGTTCTCCTTTAGACTCTCTTTAAACAAAGCAGGGTCCAGCACTAGAAGGCAGTGCTGCCTTTTGAACAAGGAAAGAGTGCAGAAGGCTTCTAGGTTTGTCATTTTCTCTCACCCCCATATCTGGTGACAATTTGCCTGATGTCCATGGGAAGAGAGGAAGTGCTGTTCTGAGTAGAGGTCCATCCCTTTCTACAAGGACTAAACTTGGGTTTAGTGCTGGAAGGAAACTCAGCTCCTTCACAGAGGAGGCATTTGAAGGACCAGAATTCAGCTACAGAAAAACTGTTGTGACTAGGACTTAACCTTGAGTTGCTCTCAGGAAAACTTTCCACTTGCTTGGCTTTTTAAGAGTATTCCACATAAGCTGGGAAACTCTGCCTTTGTCATCCTTCTAACACTGGGCAGCTTTTCATCCTGTCAAGTGCAGCAGTGAAGCTGTCAGAAGTGGAGGCTGTTTCTGTGTTTGTACAACAACCTTGCCAAAGCTGGGAGATGATGGAAAACCATGCATTGCTCCACCAGACAAACAGCACACTGCCACTATTGGAGAAACAAGTAAGGAAGGTGGCACAGCAAACAGAAAACTGGAAAGGGCTGCTGGTTCTGATTTTTAATTTCTTTTTTTTTTTTTAAACCTTTTTCTGCATTGTGGGGCAGGACCCACTGATTAGTGTATTCTAAAGTTTTATTCAACAAACTCCTCTGTAAGGAAGTTGTGGAACAGATCATTTTGAGTGCCCTCACGCAGCACACACTAGGAGATCAGGCTCAGTCAGCAGCGGTCGATGAAAGGCAGGTCCTGCTTGATGAACCTGATCTCTTTCTACAAGGTTACTTGCTCAGTGGATGATGGTGAGGCTGTCAATATCATCTACCTGGATTTTAGTAAAGCATTTGACACTGTCTCCCACAGCATCTTCCTGGAGAAACTGGCTGCTCATGTCTTGGATGAGCTGGATAAAGAGCTGGCTGAATGGCCAGGGCCAAAATGTGATGGGCAATGGAAGGCAGTCAAAAGTGGTGCTCCTCATGGCTCAGTACTGGTGCCAGTTCTGTTCAACATCTTTATCGATGATCTGGATGTGAGGGGATTGAAGCACCCCCAGTAAGTTTGCAGGCACCAAATTGAGCAGGAGTGTTGGTATGCTTGAGGGTAGAGAGGTTCTTCAGAGGGATTTGGACAGGCTGGATCAATGGGCTGAGGCCAGTAGTGTGATGTTCAGGAAGACCAAGTGCTGTGTCCTGCACTTGTGTCACAACAACCCCAGGAATGCTCCAGGCTTGGGGCCGAGTGGCTGGAAAGCTGCCTGCCAGAGAAAGACCTGAGGGTGCTGGTTGATAGCTGGCTGAACATGAGCCAGCAGTGTGCCCAGGTGGCCAAGATATCCAACAGCATCCTGGCCTATATCAGGAACAGTGTGTCCAGCAGCATCAAGAAAGTGATTGTCCCCACCTCCATACATAGCACTGGTGAGGCCACACCTTGAGTACTGTGTTCAGTTTTGGGCCCCGAGCTCCAAGAAGGGCATTGAGGTACTGGAGCAGATCCAGAGAAAGGCAGTGAAGCTGAACAGGTCTTATGAGGAGTGGCTGAGGAAACTGGAGTTGTTTAGCCTGGAGAAAAGTAGGCTCAGGGGAGACCTCGCACTGCAGAACTCCCTGAAAGCAAGTTGTAGCAAGCTGTATGTTGGTCTCTTCTCCCAAGGAACAAGACTTAGAACAAGGGGAAATGGCTTTGAGTTGCGCTGGGGGAAAAAAAAATCTTCACTGAAAGGCTTGTCAAGCATTGGAACAGGCTGCCCAGGGAAGTGGTAGTATTAAAAAGATATATAGATGTGATGCTGAGGGATGTGGTTTAATGGTGACTTGGCAGTGTTAGGTTAATCGTTGGACTTGATGATCCTAAAGGTCTCTTCCAACCAAAACAATTCTGTGAAGTGCAAAATTGGTAATACCTGATTTAGTCTGATTCTGTTTTAATCCTGTATTGAAAGCCTCCAGCTTGATAAAGGGTTCCCCAGTCTTGAAACTGATGCTCTGTAGATCTTCCTGAACTAGCTGTGTATTGTGAGGTTACTGAATTTCTTTAGTTTGGTGGGAAAGAGCAATTTGCCAGCTGATACTCTTGTAGCTTCCCAAACCCAAAAGCCTGTTAACTTTGACAGAGCTGCTAACAACTCCCTTTCCTGACAGGACATGGATGTCAGTCAACTCATTCCACAGATCCCACGTTTTGTAATGAGGAAGAAACATGAGTGTGTGCCTTTGCTTTCTCCAGGGAAAATCAGGGAGAAACATTCTAGTTTCTTAGGCCCAGCAAATGTGAGTCAGCTCTGCTTTCTTAGATGGGGCTTTGAGAGTGATAAGGTCCTTCTACTTGAAAAATAATCTGAAAATCAGTCAAAATCATATAATATGTGAGAAGTATCCTACAACTTCATTCTTTCCTCTCTTCTCAAGCCAGTTCTGGAAGCAGGAAGGATTGTCATGTCTAGAAAAAGAGCTCACTGAAACAGTGAATAACTGTATTCCCAGTAACACCCATCAGGATTTGCTTTGATGATTAAATACAGTTCAAAACCTGGAAGGAGCTAGACTGGATACTTTTGGGAAGCCTTCTTTCTATTTTGCATGGTGAATTGTTCAGCCTTTCCAGCACAGCAGTGTGTGCTGTGTAAAGTTGCTCATCTGTGCATGTGTTTGTGTGTCATAAATTTGGAAGCAAAACAGAAGTGGCCCTTTTTGGTGATGCTTGTATGTATGCATGTAGTGAGGAAAGAGAGGAGACAATCCTTTCAACTGAACTTCTCCAGCAAGAATTATCTACACCAAAATAAAGCAAAACCAAAAACCAACTCAGGAACCCAGTGTAGTTCTGAATTATTAAAAGGATTGGTTTATAATGGAAATGCCAATTCTCAGTTTGACTTTAATAGCCAAGTGTTTAATTGTGTCTGTGTGTAAAGTGAATGCAAGTACAAGTAAATGTTTTAGTTCTGTGTAATATCCACACTTACCTCTCCCAGCTTTTAGCTATTTTCTTGAAAGACAAAATAGAATCAGTCTCATCTTGCACCAGTCAAAAAGAAAAACCTCTAACCTGACATGTGTACACTGCAGGACAGGGCAAAACAGTCTACACTCCATGTGGAAAGGGAGGTGAAATCACACCTGCAAATGCAGGATGTGCAGTGGTAAATATGAAATACTTATTTCATGTTACCTGAGAGGAAGGTAGGAAAGAAACTGCTAGCATAGGTGGAACCTTCACTGCCAGGAGATGGTTTTACATTGAGAGGAAGATGTGAAAAAAGTAGGAATAAAAAAAAAAAAAGGAGCAAGTACTGCAAAAGGGCAATAGAAGAACAGATAGACAAAAGCTGCCCATAAACTCGTTAGGCAAAACCCCACTGAGGATGGGTTTTGAAATGATTGGATGAACACAACAGTACTAAGCAAGAGCATTGCTGTAGTTGCTCTGCACTGTAATTCAGTTGGTGCTTGGTTCTGTTTGTTTGTTTTGTTAAGTCTTTGAAATGGTGATTGCAAAAACTGCTTTTTTTTTTTTTTAATGTTATTATTGGTAGAAATCCTCAATAACTCTAATGTTAATATTTGGTACGTTTCAAAAGCATGAGATAAGTGGCAGTCAGATGCGCTGATAAGATGGAGAGTGTTAGTTCCCAGGCTCTGGGGTAGTGCAGAAGTGCTGGAGGGATAACCAACCTCTCAAGCATTTTCAGTCTCTTTCTCAGTACTTGCTGGCAACAACTTCTCAGCAAAAAGCAGTGTCATGCAGGAATTCTGTGAGAAAATTATAAGAAAAAGTAGCACAGAAAATAAACCAGGAAAATGGAATGGAAATAAAGGACCAGAGTTGCATGAGAGTGTATGAGTAGGACTAATCCTCCATGTGCAGTATCCCTGGTGTGGGGTGGGAGGGAGCTCTGTGGGACGCAGTGGGGGCATGGTAGAGGTTTGACTGGCTGCATGCAATCAGCTTTGGTGTGTTGAGTTTGTGAGCCACCACTGAATGCCAGCTCCACAGAAACCTGCTCACCTGGTGTTCCTCAATAATGCTTGATGGCATTCCTGGCTTTAGGAGGTCCACCTTAGCTTGGGCACAGCTTGATAGCCAGAGTTAGTTCTGTAAGCTCTCCTCTTTCTGCATCCTGGCCCAGATAGGAGTGACATGAGACAATGCAGGGAAGAACTCATTTGTTTTACAGCTTCCAGTCTGTTAACTTCTCACGCTATGACTGTAATAGTCATCACCAAAATCACAGCCATGCCTGCATTTGTATGTTACTTTAATTTGTAGATAAAACTCTGATCACCTGGGGTTTTTGAGGGGAAAAAAAAAAAAGTACATTTCTTTGAATAAGAATGAACTCATTGTTCTGCAGTTATCACAAACTGCACTAATCAGCCATGACATACTCCTTCAGCATGATTTTGCTTTCACAGTGGTTACTGTGTTTATTCTTAAGTTCTATGTGTGTTGTCTCTGGTATGAAAATTACTGGTAACTTTATATTTTAGACTAGCATAGCCTGTAACTTCTGTTAACTTGTGCAGTGCATGCATATGTGTATGTGTATAGTTATATATAAATATGTATGTGTGCGCAGCATACACGACAGAGCTGTTCAGGGATGGCTTTTCCATGAAACTACATTTGGTCTGCATATTTAATGCTCCTTGTAAATACTCACTGTGGCAAAACCATCATCATGTCATTTTTCTAGGGCTTAAAACCCATTTTACTTTCAATTTTGATTTACCATATGTGATTGGCATTGTATGAGCAAGAGGAAATATTTAACTGCAGCCAAATGGTGTTCATTCAAACAAGATGTAACCCAGTTTATCCACAGATGAGTGTCTTGTGAATTGAAGATTGTGTTCTGCCAACAAAAGAATTTAAACAGCCTAAAAGAATGAACACTTTGTACCACTTGTATTTGAAGACCAAACATTTAGGATAAGTGCATTTAGGATAAGTGCATAGTAGGACTCTCTTGCTGGCTATAATTGCTGCACAACTTTTAACTCGGCCTTTCTCCTCAGTGTTTTGCTGTGTTCATATTTGAAACTTGATTGCCCACCTGTAGGTAGTTAAGAGTAAAAACAACAAAATAAACCAGTTAAATTAGCACATTAGCATCTCTGTTCAGAATTCTCCTCTCCTTACAAATGCTAACTTCCTGCTACCACAGAGAAAATAAGGAAACCTGAAGCCGGATCACATTTGAGTCAAGGTCACATGAAACAGAAGTGGAAATGGATCTCATAAACTCTTGCTCTGTCCTTCTCTGCAAGACTATCCTTCTTCATTTTCCAAATTATCTTGGTAGAGATACTGTTATCTGATGATGTTATGAGAAGATTAAATTAGATCACATTAAGTTTCCTATAGCATGAACATGTATGTATTGTTCAATCTACAGAACTCTCTATAAGAGAAACCTGCAAAAGAGTATAAATGTTGATTGCTGCGTGGGGCTGTTCATCACTAAAAATTCAGGAGTGTCTAATATATTCACTGTGATGCAGGTTGTTGTATGTCACAATTTCTTGCTTACTAGAGTGAAATAGAGTTTAAAGGATAATGTAACTTGTAGGGAAAGAGAACAGAGCTGCTGGGTCTAATTTTAGACTGAGAAATATTTCAGCAAGTTTCTTTGATGGAAATATTGTTGAAGGAAAAGTCAGCAAAAGCTTAAACTTTTGATCTGGTGCTGGACTGTTCCAAAGACTTGAGGAAGTTCCTGGAGTGGCACTGGTTTTGAACTACATAGGGAATATGATTAAATGAGGTCCCCAAAACCAAGTCTTAATATATTTCAGTTAAAATAGATACAAAAATACAGTATGTGTGACACTGGTTTGTGCTGTTATAGTTTAGCATATTGGCTCTGCTGAAATCTTTCTAAAATGAATAAAATCTCCTACTTCCTAAGCTGCCATTGTGCTTGTCTTTCCTATTTAATTTTTTCCCATTTATGTCTTGGTTCTGCTCAGCTGTTGTTTCATAAACCTGTTCCATGACTATTTTCTTTCTACTTTCCTGTCCCTTCTTACTGCACTACATTTAATTGATCTTCTTTTCTTGGTGTTTTATTTGCTCCATGTTGCCTGATGGGTTGGTTGGTTGTTTGCTTTTTAAAATGTTGTCCCTGCTTTTATTTTCTCACCTCCTATACAATTTCCTCCTCTTTATTCTCTCTCATCTTTTAGTCTCCTATTTGTTCCTTCCAGACAAACACCTCTATTTCCTTTCTCACCCTACCTCACTTTAATGAAATTATATTAACCTGAAATCTACACCAATTTTCCATGTCTCTAAACTTGAGAACTTCAGGAATGTATCTGCTGCACAGGCCCAACTCCTTCAAACACACAGAGCTGTATTAGTTAGTGGTGAATCATAGTACAAAGTTTCCTGGCAAATACCCTCTGGCTTTACTGGGGACAGGCACTAGCCCTAGTAAAATTCCTGGTAAAGTTCAAATTGGAAGTTACGTGTTGATGACTCTTTTACAGATGCATTAAGCTATGAAGACCCACTGGTGTCCCCCATCTTTTAATTTTAGGCTGTTATCTTCAGCCTTAGGAGTACTTCAAGAAAGCCAAGAGCAGTATTAAGAACAAAGGTTTTTAACAACACACAAAAGAGTTCAGAAGTCCCCAGTTTATTTCAGCCTTAATCCTCAGCGTGTCGACGTTTTGGCTTGTGCTCTCTGGGGTCAAGTGGCTCACTGGGGAATGTTGATGTCTTTGATTTATTCCTAGCAGGAGTAGCCTACTGAAAGTCATGGAAATAGAAACACAGAGAAACTTGTCAGACGTACCAGGAAGTGTAAGAGGTTTCTCAGCACAGAGAAGGGCGAAGAAATAGTACCTGGAAGGCAGCCTGGCATCCTAGGTCCAGCCTTAAGGCATTCGTCACTTCAAGAGCCATGAGCTCTTGCGAGCCGTGAGCCAAGGTCAGGAGAAGAAAAAGGATCCAACACTTTCAGTCTCAACTCACAAAACTGTCGTCATACTTTTAAGGCACCAGATTTGGTCAACCACCTTCGAGAGGTTTCCAGCCTTCTAAAACCATTGGGTCACCTCAAGTGTAGACGTAAACTTTAGAGTTAAGAGGAATCTTCCAAATCAATCCTTTAAAGCATTAGTGTGCGAGAAAAAAAGGCACCAAAGGTACCAAAACAGTATTGTTGATTCTGTAAATTGATTCTGCAAAGCAAAAAAAAAAAAGACTGTACATTTCATGACATGAAATGGGAAGAGCTCTTCCATGCAGTTGAATAGGCAGGAAGGTTTTGACTTAGCCTTTGTTTGGTACATCAGAAAGGTTGTAAATACCTCTTAGAAATATCTCTATGAAAGTGAAGCATTTACTCATCTGAGGCATATTTATCCAGATGCCAAAGGAAATGTGAAGGAGATGTAGATGGTCAAAAATCTCTCTACAAATCTAGACCTTGTTATAGAGTATCTTTCAGCAAAAATTCATTATTCTTATGAGGACAGGCTGAGAGAACTGGGTTTGTTCTGCCTTGAGAAGAGAAGGTTTAGCAGGGACCTTATTGTCATGTGCCAGTACATAAAGGGTGGGTACCAGGAGGATG
>WBNM01043381.1:41949-109402 GCA_013399055.1 Ramphastos sulfuratus | reverse complement strand
TTTTTTTTTTTTTTTTTTGCAAGGAGTCACATGGAAAAGAGAAGGGTTGGTGGGCACAAGTTACTCCTGGGGACATTCCCATTGGAATCCAGAAGAAAAATTTTACTTATGAGAACAGCTGGACATTGGAATCATCTCCCAGGGGAAGCAGTGGATTTCCCTACACTGGACAGTTTTAGGACTCAGCTTGACAGGGTGCTGAGCCATCTCATTCCAACTACACAAGCACCTAGAAAGGCTTGGACTAGATGATCTTTGGGGTCTCTGCCAACCTGGCATTCGGGGATTATATTTTTCCTGCCTTCCTGTGAAATCCCAAAAATGATTGCAAAAATACATGTTTTCCACTATCAAGGAGGCAGAAAGGTACTGACTTACTACAGGCAAGCAGAAAGTCTTAAACCAATCTATTATATTAGGATAATAGAGAAAAATATATTAGGATAATAGAGAGAAAATGGCAAGAGCATATAAATTCTTTCCAGCTTCAACTGTAGACATTTAAAAAAAACCCAAAACAAAATCAAACAAAGAAAGAACTCTGAAAACCACAGCTCCAAGGGCAGTAGTGACTGTTACTGTAAGTGCAGAAAAATACTGAGTTGCTGTTAATGGATTCTTAGAAATTCTAGGTTAAGACTAATTTAATATAGTTAACAAACTTTGCTTGTAACACCAAAGTGATTTTTTTTCCATGACAGCTGGCTAAGATGATTGCTACCAAATAAAGAGTGGGAGAAATAGTAGGGAATTTCAAGGGCACAGAATAGTTCAATGACTTTTTAGGTTATTTTCTAACAGTGTAGTCAAATGTGAATTAAACTTGGTGCTGTTACATTGGTATATGCCTCAATATAATAGGTCCTGTAAGGGGATTTTAGAGTAGCTTACAAAGTGACTTTTTTTTTCCTGTTAATGAAGTATTAAACAATAATACTTTGCTTTTTTGGCTGTTCTAAGATGAGGAAGCGATTGAGTGTGGTAGGTGCATTTTTCTTCTTCAATTTAACTTTTCTTTCTCAAGTTGTGTTTTCACTCTGTTTAATGATTTCCTTTCCTATTTTTCCTTTGTGCTTCTCAGAGGAAATTGAAGGTACATGTACAAAAGTTTCCCTGCATAGCCCAATGATTTTATTTAGAGAACATGTGTTTAGAATTAAATTGTATGTAGTCCAACGTTTCTAAGAGCTGTTATACATAGAATGCTTTTATATTGCCACCAAAATCATCTTTCAGGTAAATAAAAATACCAGATTATTCCTTGCTGCTTCATGTAAAGATCAATAATTCCAACTGCTTCAAACTGCCTCTTCTCTCTTCCACTTCTGTGCATAGAATAGCAGTATAAAATGCTATCAGCAAAACTTGGGTGGGCTGGGCTGTGGGGATGCTTCTGACTTAATTACATGACCATGAGAGGCCTTGCATTTCTAATTAATACTAACAAAGTGTTTCTCTGAGATGGTAGAAAGTTCATCCATGTAGTATCACCTTTAGCCTTTTGCCTCTGAGTGTAGCCGGTTAGCGTTACGCTCGCAGCATCTGTTAAAGTCATAGCAGCTGATCTCTTCTGTTTCTTGGGTCTTTTTAACTTTAGAGGCCTTTGTTTATAAAGGCATTAGAAATTGCAGCTCATATTTTTGATCAAAGGGCCTCTGGCATGTAAAAATACACATTATAGCTATTTTACATCAAATGAGAGGATGTGTTTTTGATCAAAAACCTTTCTGTCTAATCCAGTGAGCCAAAACTTAAAGCTAAAGTCTGATAATGTATAATTTGCAAAAAAAAAAAAGGGGGGGGGGGCCAAAAAAACCTTGATTTACATCAAATACATTTTGCTTTCTTTTAAGTGGCATTGTATTTTCTACTAACTGATAGAGTGTGAATAATACAGTGTGAGAGTTTTTTAGAATGTTTGCTGTTGTGGCAGTTTCTGCTTGATAAAGGTGAAAGGATCAGTGTGCATGCTGCAAAAATTCCAGACTATCTCCAGCTAAAATATAAAACAATCAATGTTGTTTTATGTTTTCAAGACAATGGCTTATGGAAGGCTTTTCAGTGCTATGCTTGGTACAATTGTCATCTTTTAAGTAGTTTCTTGTGTGGGTGTTTTTGGGGTTTTTTTGGGTTTTTTTGGTTTTTGTTTTTTTTTTTTTTGCTGGGCTTCTAACTATTCTGCTTTATTTCTTGGCTCTTATTCTGTGTGCTTTTACCCTTCGTCCAGAAGATGCTGAATGTGCTGGTTACAACAGTGGATCCCATCTAGGTGAGCAATTGGTTACAAAAGACAATTTCTTCCTTTCTTTCAGCTTCTTTTCCCTGGAACTTCTGTGTCCACTTTGCTTTTGGGGGTAATCTGCATACAAATGTCCTTACTCTGCATGAGGAAAGCATGAATATTAAGATTTCAAAAATGGCTCATTGGATTTGACATAAAGGATTTAATCTAGTGTATGCCTTTATCTGCTTAAACGTAAGCTACTAAAATGCTGGTTTGATTTTTAAGTTTAAAAAAAAAAAATTAAAATAACTGTATAAAAAATTGGTGAAAAATATTGAGTTTTAAAGTGCATTAAGTCAGCAATGTGTTTAGTGAAACAAAAAGGTTCCTGTATCGTGCAAAGCTTGAGTAAGTCTTTGAAGATGCACTGCCAAGGTTTTGTCCAAGTTTTGCTTATGCTTGCTTTCTTTGTACATGTCTAACAATTTGGGGAGGATTCAATGAGAACACAAGCAGAAATTTTGCAGGCACCAGTTCTTTTTTCCACATTACAAAATAAAATAAGTCATAACAACTCAACAGCTTAAATTTAGCTTTCAAGCTAGCCTGAGTTCAATGTATCGTTGAGAGGAGGGAGGAAGAGGAGGGGAAGGAGTCCTTTGGCTTCAGCTTCAACATTCCAAATTTCAAACAAAAGTAACATTGGGGGGGGAAAAAAAAAGAAAAAAAGGTGAATGTTCCATGATATGTTTCAACTTTTTTAATTGGTGCCATTTTAAAAGCTATGTAAAAATATTTTAGTTGAAACTGTCCAGAATTCCTGCCAGCTGAAGACTGGCTGGAGGAGAACTTGTGGCAAGCAGCCCTTTTCCCAAGGCTTTCATCCTCCTACTACAAGAGGAATGGGAAGGAACTCGTCAAAGTGCTTTAGGGCACCCAAGCCATGGGGCTCACTGAAGCATCCTAGGTCAGTGTTGTAAAGTAGAGATGGTTTTCATATTGCCCAACACTGCTTTTAAACATAGTGTATATACTACATCAAGAGCACACTGACTTCAGAACTGAAATAACTTTGACCACTTTCCAAAACCTTTGTGTGGTGTAATTTCAGAGAATCATAGAATGGTTTAGGTTGGAAAGGACTTCAAAGCTCATCCAGTTCCAATCCCCCACCATAGGCAGGGACACCTCCCACTAGAACAGGTCGCTCAAGGCCTCATCCAACCTGGCCTTGAACACCTCCAGGGAGGTTGTGGAGCACAGAATCACAGAATGTGATCACATTCTGTGATTCTGTGCTCCACAACCTTCCTGGGCAACCTGTTCCAGTGTCTCACCACCCTCACTGGAAAGAACTTCTTCCTAACATCTAATCTAAATCTCCCCTCTGCCAGTTTAAACCAATCATTGTGCATTTGTGGGACTAATGGTGGTCTTATCATGCTGAAAATAAACTTCTTACCCTTGTTAGCTAAATTAATGTTGAATTGTAAGTATATTGAGATGGAGACTGAAATATGTTTTGGGAAATCACACTTTGGACGTGATTCCAGTTGAACTGCATTTTCTTTATGAAATCATTTCTTTGAAAGAGAAAAAGACAATCCTCCCCCAGCCTCCAGTTTTTTTCTTTCTGTCTGCCAATACAGATTGCATGAATTCTCAGGATGAGGCTACCACAGTTTGTCAATCAGATCTTAGTCAGCTGCTGCTGTATTTAAAGTTGAAAGTGGCAAAACAGAATCCACCTTTTCTTGATGCCGTAGCCCTTTCGGTAACACATTTTGGTCTATGGTTACCAGAAAGGCTTGGCCAGTCTTGAGGAAGGAGCTAGTGTTTTCCCTGATGCAAAGAACAAAAAGGTGGGGGCTAGTTTACTTTGTCAAAATTTAGACAAAAATTACAGGAGAATGACTCTCCAGTGCGGGCAGTGGTTGGTCTCTGGAAGACTTCCACTTGGTGTAGTNTTCTTAAACAGCTCAGTAAGCCTATGAGTGAAGTAGACATCACCATTGTTTTCCTTTCACAGCCTGTAATATAATTTTCTCTATTAAAATATTCCAATTAGCCTCAAACCAGCACATCATGCTGGGTCTTTTGCTGTCGGAAGTGGAATGTTGGAGTGGAGAGCCAGAAGGCAGAACAACAGGGAGAAATAAGGTTGAGAAATAACCTTGTCTGGGGTTAGGACCAGCTTGGGGGTAAGAACACAAGTGTGTTCATTGCTTGCGAATTATTACCTCTTTGGTTTAGAAATTAGAGATTCCTTGGAGCTCTTCACTAAGAATGGTTCATTAAATATCCTCTCTGAAGACCAAGCAGGTAGGTTTTGAAAGCTGAAGTGGCCATTCCTCTGCATGTGGTAAGAGGACACAACAGTCCACAACTGAAACTGCCTCATGCTTCAGTGTTACCTGGATCCACAAACCATTAGGAGGCCAATTCTATTCAGTCACGTTTAGGGTTGCTTTTTCTCCTCAATTATTTCTTGCAGTTGTATTTTATCAAGGAGCAAGATTCTGTGAAATAAGTTCCTGGAATGAACAAATGCCACTGCATAAAGTGTACTAATTTGAGCAAAACCTTCTAACTATCTGCAGAGAGGACAGAAAATTCTTACTTATGTGCTGTACAAAAAATCTCAGTCTATAAGGTAAAGGACTCTCCATAAACCCTCTCTTAAGTACATGGGAGCTAATAGCATATCTAAGTGCTGCAGTACACCTTCTTACTTAGGAAGAGCCTCTTTTCCACTGCTTCCTTCAATCCCAAGGGTAGTAAAGGCCTTCAAAATATCCTTTTAAATTTTTTTTTTCCAAGCCTCTTGCTTTTTTTGGGAGAGTGGGAATACAAGTGTGTCAGGGTTTTTTTGGAAAAGGACTTATTCTGAATGTTCACTTCTGGTTTTGAAGTGGATCCTGAATATCCCTTTTTGCTTAACATACATTTTTTATGGAGGTTGATAGTTCAAGAGATACCATAAATGTCTAAGCAGCTAAGAATTTCTAGGCAGGTCTCTTCATTATTATAACATAAAGTCTTAACATAATACACTGAAAAGAAAACCTTAAATATTGTCACTGGATGGCTTGGGTCACACCAGCTTCAGAGTGTTTTGGTGATACCTGAGTGTCTATCTGTATGTTGCAACCTCTTAGAAGAGTAAAGTAGTCTGAACTAACTTAACTGCTGAGGAAGGAGTTAACCTTATAGATATTCACCCACATGGAGAGTTAGCAGGAGGTAAGTCGAAGTATGACAAATTGCTTGTGCCTAAATCCTAGAAGCAGTTTTCCAAGCAGAAATACAGCAGGTACTTCCTGACACCAGAAAGGATATGTCATGCTTGGTGCAGCTTTTGAGAGTGTGTTAGCATATCAAGTGAACTGCCAGAATTCCAAGATCAGTTAATGAATTTTCAGTTGATTTTATGCCCCATGATGGATCTCTATTTGCTGACATTTCAGTCTGTGAACCAGGCTATCCTGTGAACATCTCGCTCTCTCTGAGAGGGTTTGTGCTTCAAACACACACGAGATGCTCATCAAGAGCAGCAGAAGAGGCAGCCTCCAGATGGCTGAGTGTCTGCATTTGGGGTCAGATCTTTCATGTCCAAGGTTATGCTACTGTTAATCCTGAATGTTCCCCTCTAAAGTGACTCAGATAAATTTCATGATATTTCACCAACTTCCAGTATTTCAAGATCCAGTGCAGTGTGGTATGATTCTGCAGTAATTTCCTGAGCAATTGCTGGGGAGAACATTAGGAGTTTTTCTTTGCCAAGCTTAAATTCTAGTTACATTACTTGAATCTTTATGAACATACAGTAAATATAGATGAATATCATCTGTTTACTATTCTCAATTTTGTCTTAAAAATCCAGACATAATCTAAATTTTTATTAACCCTGTCTAAATGTGCAAGCTGGGAATCAGTCCAGAAGTGAGCAGAGTAAGAAGTCTGCTCTGTGTTTGTGCAGTTCCTGTGTAACAATAGACTTACTTGGTATGTGAGCCAGGATAAAAAAAAATCCCAGTATTTGGAGGGGGGGCAGGAGAAAAAATCCAGAAATAGCCAATTAAAAATATGGTGTTCATGCAAACCTAGATAATGACCTTAGTAGCAAACTTTGTTTTGTCAGTAATACCAATTAAAAAAGTGCTCATAAATGCATTTACAATTAAATAGAATCCAAACAAAATCTAAATTATGTAAAATTAGATTAAATTCAGTGCAGAGTATGCACAATTTAAGCACATAATGAAGTACTTGCTTTAATGAATGAACATGAACAAAAGCATGTGTAAGTGTTTTGTAGCATTCTGGAGCCTTAAAGGTGGATTTATGAGTCAGAGAGAATTTAAATGATAATATTTCCTGTAAGTGTCATTTCTATAAATTTGAGGAATGGAATTTTCTGCTTTCGTGCATGTATTTGGATTTTAATTCACAAAGCATAGTCACAATCTTTGTTCACTGCTTTAGAATTAAAGAACTAAATACAATCCCACACAAATCTTTCTAGAACAGAATCGTAAAGTCACAGAATGCACCAGGTTGGAAGGTGACCTTGAAGGTGACCTTGAAGCTCATCCTGTCCAACCCCCCTGCAGCCAGCAGGGACACCTCCAGCCAGAATAGACTGATAGAACCTGACCAAGCCTGACCTTGAATGTCTCCAGGGATGTGGCCTCCACCACCTCTCTGGGCAACCTGTTCCACAATTTCACCACCCTCACGGTGAAGAATTTCCTCCTGATGTCCAACCTAAATCTACCCTGCCCTAGTTCAAACCATTGCCCCTCATCCTGTCACCACAAGTCCTTCTAAACAGTCTCTTCCCAGCCTTCCTTTAGGTCCCCTTCAGATATTCAAATGCAACTTTAAGGTCTCCCCAGTGCCTTCTCTTTTCCATGCTGTCTCATCCTGTCTTTGTAGGAGAGATGCTTCAGCCTTCTGATTATCTTTGTGGCCCTTCTCTGGACCCACTCCATCCTTTTTTACATAATTTAAAATATTTTGAAGGAGACAGGTTCATGCATTGTCTGTTTACAGCTGGCTTTCTGCCTGAGGTCCAGGTAGATTTCTCCTTGTAAACAGAAGGATGCTACTGTGAGATGACCAAGAGTATATTGCTGGTGGTTAAAAGAGTAATCACACTTTCCTGCTAGGGCTTTTTTAATTCTTGGAGATGTAAGTGTTTTTTCTTGGATTGTTGCTGGGCCTTAATTAAGTTTATTAGTATTGCCTTTTTTATTTGTATTTCATATTGAGAGTGTTACAAGGTTTGCAGACATCTGTGGCTTGAGAACATTTGTTCTTCGTATTTTCTTTCCAGAGGTTTCTATTTTACCAAATCTGTTACATTCCAGCAGTAGTTTATGGGTTTGCATGTTCAGTAAGCTTCTAGTTCTGTAGCTGAAACCAATGAGCTGGTGAAAGCTCCTCAATGTTCAGAATTTTATGATGCTTTAGTGACAGAATGTTCCCCTTTTACTTTACAGCCTGCATACTTGGCAGCTCAGGTTAATCTCTGCTGATATCTATATTGCACAGGCAGTGCAGCCTGCAGCTCCTTTCATATTCACCAAGGTTTGGTTTATATTATCAAATATTCCAGGCAACCAATCCCTTTTCCTTTTGTTTTTTATAGGAATTTACTTCTAAACTTAATAATTTTATAGAAATGTTGGTTTTCTGTTGCCTATCAGTACGGGGTTTGGTTTGCTGTAGTGATTTTACTGTATTTTTAAGATTTTGGCCCTTTTTTTATACCAGCCCACGTCCATCTCAGCCCGTGCAATAGTGTAGCTATTAAAAATGCCATCAGCCTTTTCTGTGGATGTTGGCTCTTTTCCTTGTCATGGATTTTTCATGGCATTTATTTGTGTTTTGGATATGAACAGGTCGACATGGCTTTATTCTCAAGGGAGTTTTCCTCCCCTTTTTGTGTGTGTGCATGTGTTGCAGATCCCCATAGGCACAGGGGGTCACATCAGTAAAACAACCTGCTTAGCATCCTCTGCAGAGATTTGTGTTCAGTGAAACTCTGTGTGTGTAAAAGGCTAAGACTATTAACTAAGTCTTGTAGGAGTTCATGTCACATCTGGTTCTAAATATTTGCAGAACTGAGCCTTTGATTTGATACGTTCATAGAATCATAGAATGGTAAGGTTGGAAGGGACCTCAAGGATCATCTAGTTCCAACCCCCTGCCATAGGCAGGGACACCTCCCACTAGCACAGGTCACTCAAGGCCTCCTCCAACCTGGCCTTGAACACCTACAGGGAGGGAGCAGCCACAACCTACCTAGGCAACCTGTTCCAGTGTCTCACCACCCTCACTGTAAAGCATGATTTTATGATTCATAGAATCATAAAATGGTTTGGGTTGGAAGTGACCTTAAAGATCATCCAGTTCCATCCCCCTGCCATGGGCAGGAGCACGTCCCACCAGCCCAGATTGCTCAAGGCCTCATCCAACCTTGGACACTTCCAGGGAGGAGGCATCCACAGCCTCCCTGGGCAACCTGTTCCAGGGTCTCACCACCCTCACTGTAAAGAATTTCTTCCTAATCTCCAGTTTAAATCTGCTCTCCTCAAGCTTCAATCCATTCCCTCTCATCTTATGGCTACAAGCCCTTGTGAAAAGTCCCTTCCCAGCTTTCTTGCAGGCCCCCTTAAGGTACTGGCAGGCTGCTCTAAGGTCCCCCAGAGCCTTCTTTTCTCCAGGCTGAACTGCCCCAGCTTTCATCCCATCCCTACAGGGGAGATGCTTCAGCTCTCTGATCATCTTCATGGCCACTTCTGGACCCACTACAGCAGTTCCATGTCCTCTTGTGCTGGTGACATCAGAACTGGATGCAGTTGTGCAGGTGGGGTCTCACCCAAGCAGAGCAGGGCAGGATAATCACTTCCCTTGTCCGTCCAGATAGAACCATTGATGAAAAAACTGTGCTATGATTACCTCACAAAAATCTAAACATCAGTGCTATTATAAGTTTATGAAATCATACTGCTGAGAAATCTGGGGTCAGCACAAGTTTAGATATGTTTACTGTCCTGGGAAATGTTCTGGGCAAAGGTGCTGGGATTTTTTAAGTATTTGAAATGTAGTTTGTGGTTCACTGCATTACTCTCAAATCATAAACTCAGCTTTGCAGTCCTTTTTTGTAGTCCTTCCTATAGTTCCTTCTAGAACCTTCTAGCAGTTCTTTGTAGCGGTACCACAGAGATACCAGGAAAGTGTAATATCAATACCATGTAAGTGATTTATTTGGAATATGTAAGGTAATCAATAACAGAAGAATCAATTACTTTTTAACATAGAATGTAGAAGGGATTTTGTGGTCTTCTGCCCGGAAATGCCTACAAAGACATCCTCAGAGTGCACATAACAGCTGTGTGATGTTTCCAGTCTTCTAGATAAGCAGTGGAGATGTCACACTGCCGATGCAATCACAAATGCAAATCTAATAGGACTATTAAACTTCAATTTCTTGCTAACATATCTGTAATATGGATACTGTGTTGGCTAAGTTGTTTCAGAGCGTTTGGGAATGTAACTAACAGTATTTGGGTTTACTTTTAAACAACTTTGGGCAAGGTTTGGAGCACTTATTTTATACTATCCTAGATAAGCAGTGGAGATGTCACACTGCCGATGCAATCACAAATGCAAATCTAATAGGACTATTAAACTTCAATTTCTTGCTAACATATCTGTAAAATGGATACTGTGTTGGTTGTTTCAGAGCGTTTGGGAATGTAACAGTATTTGAGTTTACTTTTAAACAACTTTGGGCAAGGTTTGGAGCACTTATTTCATACTCTCATCCTGGAGCTAAGCACAAAAATTAGTTCCAGGATTAGTTTTCATTAACCCTTTCGGCCATCAGATGTGTTTCTGCCATATGTCATATTAGATGTGTGTGTGCCACAGTGATTTAAGAGGAATGCATGAAGTGTGATATAAGTGTCTGGCCTGCATGGATTTCCTTGTGCACACACACTAATGTGCAAGATACTCAAGCTACTCAAATATGCTAACAACTTACAGCAATTCCATTGCGCGGCTTGCGTTGCAGCTGTTAGGATTGCATTTGTAATCTTCATTCTGCAGTTTAAATAGCCACCTGATGTAGGTTAAAACTGTGGGAAAATATGGCCTGGCTTATTAAACATATAAAGATTGGGGGTTTTATTATTATTATTATTATTATTATTCCATGCACCAATCCTGGAATGTTTGGAAGGGATTGTTTTCAAATGCTTTGAGAAGATTGCTTTTCTTCCTTTGAAGCAAAATCCAACCCTGTTCTTATTGCAGCTGGTTTTAGAAGAAGCTTCCGTCTTAGCAGAAAAGACAAAAAAACAAACAAGTCCATGTATGAGTGCAAGAAGAGTGATCAGTATGACACAGCAGACATCCCAACCTATGAAGAAGTTGCAAAGTATAGACGGCAGCCTAATGACAAATACAGGCTTGTAGTTCTGGTTGGTAAGTTGCTTGCGTTGTTCTTCACCCGGTCAAACAGAGGACAGCTGATTAGCACAGGGCCTACCACAACATCATTTAGAGTGGATGGGGTCTTGCAATGTTGCCTGGTCCAGCCTCCCACTCAGCAGCATTAAAACTCAGAGCAGGCTGAGGATGACAGCAACTTTGGGAACCTGTTTTCCCGCTCTGCCTTCTCCTGTATTCCCACCTCACACTTCAGTGAAGAGGCAGGCTTCATCTTTCCAGTGGGTATCAGAAGGGTGCTTGTGGTCCCCCTGAAGAAACTCCAAGCTAGACAAGCCCAATTCCCTCAGCTTCTCACAGGTCAGACAGAATATGTAAGTGGAAAGAAACAAAAACATCTGCTGTGTTAGAATAAAAAAACAGACAAGTAAACAAAAAGGTACCTGGGAGGTGGACTTCTGCTGGCCAAGAATAGATGTAAACATAGCTGCAGAAGACTCAAGATCATAGAGTCATAGAATCAACCAGGTTGGAAGAGACCTCCAAGATCATCCAGTCCAACCTATCACCCAGCCCTAGCCAATCAACTAGACCATGGCACTAAGTGCCCCATTCAGTCTTTTCTTGAACACCTCCAGGGACAGTGACTCCACCACCTCCCTGGGCAGCCCATTCCAACAGCCACCCTTAGTCAGCTTTCTGTTCTTCTGTAGCCTGTCACTGCTATGGCTTCCCCGCAGCAGTCATTGTCTAGTCAAAATGCATTGCTTTGTCTTCCCCCCACCAAAAAAAACAAATACATCATCTTGGATTTTTCAGAGGTAGCCCATGGGATACCAGTGAGTGATGAGAAACCATTCCTACCAATGCATAAGGCTTCATTGCTTATTTTTCCCTCTGCCGGTAGCACAGAGGCTGATGCTTCATTAGGAAAAGTTTCCTCCATTCTGAAAGCAGCAGAGCAAAGAAATACGACCCTCTATCAGGGGCTGTTATGAACTGTTGAGAAGCTGTGTTTCCATATCGCTCATATCCAAGGGAACCTTAAATTTAGTTTTTAATAAACAGTTTTGTCACTCGCCAGCACTAAAATTCAGCCACCTACTAGTGTGATCACTCTGAGATCGTGGGCTATATACAACAAGTAATAACATGGGTGAGATGACTTTACAGTTACATCAACAGAGTGCAGTGCACAAGTGTGATAACTTGGCTTTTTATAACAAATTGCATATGTCTGATCTGAGGAATACCTAGAGATTTCGTTTGATTTTTGTTGTAATAAATCAAAGGAAGAAAGTGTGCTTACTCAGTAACAAAAGCAGTTCAGAAATTTATTGCAGACTTCAATAATTCTAATGTTTTTTTTTTTTTTTTCCTCTGGATATTAAGAGCGGCTCACGTCTGGCCAATACCATAAAAATGTCTTGGGCAAAATGTGGAAAAACTAGCAGAGCTTAAGCAATGCAGGTAGGGGAGAAGCAAACACATGGAAGAACCTTTTTATGTGCCAGTGGCAGCATTCAGTGTGATCAGTCAAATGTGATTTGCATGTTAGGAAACAAAGGAACAGGTAATTAACTCGTAGCTGTCATTGGTGGGGGCACTAAATGTCTCTTGTGTGCTCACAGGATGTTAGGGGTTGGAAGGGACCCAAAGAGATCATCCAGTCCAACCCCTCTGCCAGAGCAGGACCATAATCTAGCTCAGGTCACACAGGAACACATCCAGACAAGCCTTGAAAAAGTCTCCAGAGAAGGAGACTCCACAACCCCTCTGGGGAGCCTGTGCCAGCGCTCGGGGACCCTTACATGGAAGTTCCCCCTTGTGTTGAGGTGGAACCTCCTGTGCTCAGCTATGTGTTATGCTGAGCTTTTACTGCTGGCAGATTTTTATTTGTTTTTTAGGCTTGGTTTTGCTCTTTTGACAACTTTGGAATGGAAATTTCTTTTGGTTTCCTTTTCAATAGGGCTAGCCTAATTTACAGAATGCAGATTGCACACTCAGTATTTTTTAGCACCCTGCAGTGTGAGATGTACTGGTCTCAGGTTCAGTTAGATGCATTAGTTTGTGGAGGTTTTACTTTGTCTGCATATGTAGACTCATGAATTAAGTCCCCCACATCCCTGGGGCTAAAGCAGCAGATCATTTGAAGCAGAAGCTCCTGCTGTACTTTTAGGTGTTGTGAATATGTCTGCTAAAACCAAAATTATTCAAAACGTTGTCACCAGTTATCTTCTGGTAATTTACTCTTCCCAGGCTGCCAACAAACTTTCTGCCTTCACAAATATTGCCTGCATGCTAAGTGTGATACCTTGCAGCCCTGTCAGGCAAACACAGAATAATTTAATATGAAACACATTATTTGGACACTAGAATTTTCATTTCACAGAATCACCATGGTTGGAAAAGACCTCTAAGATCATCAAGTCCAACCATTATCTAACTCTACCAGGGCCACTACTAGACCATATCCATAAGTGCCATGTCTAGACAGCTTTTAAATCCCTCCAGGGATGGTGATTCAACCACTTTCCTGAGCAGCCTGTTCCAGTCTTTGATAACTGTTTTGGTGCCGAAGTTTTTCCTGATGTTTAACCAAAACCTCTCCTAGTGAAACTTGATGCCTTTTCCTCTTGTCCTTTTAGTTCCTTTCAGAGAGTTGTAGAGTGTGAGAAGGTCTACCCTCAGCCTCCTTTGCTTCAGACTAAACAACCCCAGTTTCCTCAGCTGCTCCTCATAAGACTTGCTCTCAAGACCCTCCTGCCTGAGCAAACAGCTGGGGCAGGGCCAGGGCACAGCTGAATATTGATGATCACAGAATCACAGAGATCCTGCGTGCCTGGCAACCACATATTTCCATTAACGAGGCAACAGTCACAGAATGTTAGGGCTTGGAAGGGACCTCTGGAGATCAAGTCCAACTCCCTCTCAAAGCAGGATCACGTAGGGCAGGCTGTGCAGGAACACATCCAGGTGGGTTTTGAACATCTCCAGAGAAGGAGACTCCAAGTCCTGCTCACAGAGGCTCTGCTTCAGAAATTGTGAAGGCCAGAGTAGCACAAATTTTCTTTCCAAAGAGTCAGAACAGATGTGCCACACACTATAAGTTTACGTGGAGCAGTGCCCTCTCAGTCAGGGCTTTCTGAAGGGCAGTGCTAAGGCAAAGCAAGGTCAGCACTGCCAAATCGTGAGCACACATCCCACAAGATGAACACTGAGATGTGCCTGCAGGGTTCTCACCAGAGGCATGCAAAGCATTTCAGGTGCTGCAGTCACCCGTGGTGATGCACCTGTCTTAAGTGGGCAGTGCTGGAAGCAAGCACCAGAGGTGTACCCAGCAAGGTTTCTTGAGTCCAAATTGTGTTCAGATTCATACTTGTTAGAAGCTGGCATCTTTCCATGCCACGTCACCATGAAAAGGCAGCTCAGAATAGAAGTTTGCATTAGACTGTGGAGATGTAGTGTGGAAATGAGCACACTGGGTGGTGGTGCTAAGTAGAAATTGACCTTCAGCACCCATGTGCTACAGCGCTGAGAGCTTTGCAAAGACAGCACTGACAAAGAAGAATCCACACCTTCCACTCCTTCCACTTAAAGATTATTTTTAAATGGTGATCTGGAAGGGGCAAGAGAGTAACAGTCAGGTTGTGGTCTGGAAAAACGTTTATTCTAAGTTTCCAGAACATCTATCACAGGTAGCAAGGCCTAGATTCTTTATCTATAACTAGAGCTAAGAGCATATTGTTGATTTGACAACATGTAGACTGAGGAAAGGATATCTGTGTAGATTTGCTGGAAAAGATGTTTTTCTGGAAAGGAATGCAATGATTTTTTTTTTTTTTAAATTTGGATTCCACTCATTTCATTCTCCTTCTCCAGGATGTATTGTGAATTTTAATTAATTTCCCTTTTAACACCTCTATTTGCATTAAGTAGCTAAACTCTTTTAAACAAAAGGATGCTTTTTACAAAAGTAATGCCATTATCTTCATCACACGTTGCTCTCCTCTGCAGACATGCACCAGTAGAGGCTGCTGTGCACCATATTAAATAAACATTTATACATACTGATGGGCTGATTTACAGGCGGGTCAGAGATGTGGCTTGAAACACAGACGTGTGTTTGACTTATGTAAACAGCTGAAAAATTATAAGTGCAGGAAACTGTAGAATTTTACAGAGGGACCACAGTCTGGGGGTAGCAGCAAAGTAGCAAGTGTTTGCTTTTCATCATTGTGTGTTTCTAACACCAGACAGGACAGTTAGCAGTTTTTACAAGTAGGCACCTGAAGGTGCTGAAGCACCAGTCTCTCATGGGTAATTAAGCAATACATCACTGCTTCATTAAAGTGTTTATTAGGGTTTGTATTTCTAATGTCTAATCCTGTCTCGGTTAAGAAGCACTGAATGCATAGATGTGTCACTTTTACTAGAAGGGACAGAATTTTTCCTTAAAACCACACATATTATCCCTGTAGGGTTTGGGATACAGTTCCAATGACTCACTGTCCTCTGTGTTCTGCTGTTGGCTTGGCTCTGTGGAAGGGAAGCCACTGCACCATCACAATTGCATGAGCATGCAGAGCTGAACTGCCCTCACAGCGCTGTGGCTCCACCATGAAAAAGACCAGGCAGCCTGGAGCCCAGCATGAAGGGCTCCTGGGGGCAGGCAGTGATTGTCCATGGAGCCTTGGAGATCTCATGGGACAGAGTGCCCTTACTGACACTTAAAGCACCACTGAAAAATGGCTGAGTTAGGGACAACCCAAAAGCCAAGAGGAATGTCTGTGCAGCAGCTTATGAGATAGCAGTGCTCAAGCAG
This sequence comes from Ramphastos sulfuratus, assembly GCA_013399055.1. Taxonomy (NCBI): domain Eukaryota; kingdom Metazoa; phylum Chordata; class Aves; order Piciformes; family Ramphastidae; genus Ramphastos; species Ramphastos sulfuratus. Next base: position 93,890 of record WBNM01043381.1, on the reverse strand, counting down.
AGGTGGAGGAGATGGGTCACAAAAATTCCATGCAGTCTTTGTTTCTTCCGGCCACTGTCTTTCCAAGAGTGGTCTCTCTTTGGCAGCTGCATGAAGAAGGAAATGTTTGCTTTGGACCAGTTTGGACAGCATGCAGGAAACAAGCATAACTTAAAAGAATTGATAACAAGGAACCCCAAACATCATAAATGGGTTGTGACCTGGAGGGTGCTGCCCTTTCTTGCTCTCACTGGGTGATGACACCTTGACCCAGTCAGCCGAGGTAGCTGGTGACAGCTACAGCCAGTCAGTGGCCAGGTGGTATTTCTGCCTGCAGCCTGGAAGGAGCAGTGCTCCCTGGGTGGAGGATGAAGGTGGGAGCAATGCTCCTCAAGGGAGTCTGGTGCAGGCTGCTGGAGGGAGTGAGGAAAAGGCCATGCTGACACATGGAGTGCAGATGATGTGGGGGGAACCTTGTGCATGCCAGCTGCAGTCATCTTGTCTGGGAATTGAGGATATTCTGGTACAATGAATAGCCAAACCAGATTCTGTGCTGGAAAGCCTTACTTGAGAGCTCAGGGGTCCACAATCTGAGGATGGAGATAGATATTGAGAGTAGTCATGGTAGAAGAGAAAGTGAGCTTTGCTGTCAAGTTTTTTGCTGATTCTCCCTCAGTAATAAAGGCAGAGTAGAGCAACTGCAAGCTGCATCCCCTGTATTCTAGGAGAGGCTGGAACCACAGGCATTTCCAAATGACTTTGATTAAGAGCCAGTGTATGTTACAGCTCTCTGCTGTGTACCTTATCTTTGAGAGCACTTAGACCAGAAGACAAGGGAGAACTGGCTGCTGGGAAACAGCACAGGTTTGTTTGGTTTTTGTTTGTTTTTTTTTTTTTCTTCCAGGTCCTGTTGGGGTTGGACTGAACGAACTGAAACGGAAATTGCTGATCAGTGATACCCAGCACTATGGGGTGACAGTGCCACGTAAGTAAAAATCACACTTCTCTTCCCCTAAAGCTATGTGTTCATTATTATCCTTCATTATTGCATTACCTTAAGGCTCTTCCAGATCTGGGTCTTTAAATGCCTGCTTGGCATCCAAATAACTTTTCTAATTTTTAAAAGTGCTGCTGCAGTTGTATTTTAAATAGCATTGATTAAAGTGATAGGAGCTTTTGGCTCAGAGGCACTGCAGTAGACTTTTAGTAAGAGTTTAACATGATTGATGTCAGTGAGGTTTAGTAAATGAAACTCAGCTGAAGAACACCCTGGATTTGGCTGTAAAGCAGTGAAACATGCTCTGGTAGCAATGCTTGCTTTCAGCAAAATAGCCTGGGTACATTAGACTGCCTGAAAAATGAAGACTGATGATAAAAGGTTTAATCCTGTCAATAAATTAATTAAATCCCTTTGATTAGCTTTAGAAAAGTTGATTTGGGGATTTTTTTTTTTCTTTTCCTCCTGACCGAGTAGTGTGATTTCTTCTAACATTGAACAGCATTCTGCTATATTAAGTTCTACAACACTTTGTTGGATTTTCTTTAATGTGGAGGACTTCAAAGTTTTAGGCTTTCATTTCTTGATGTGCTTTACACTTGTACTTGAGGAAAGGGTTCTTTCCAGTGAGGGTGGTGAGACACTGGCACAGGTTGCCCAGGGAGGTTGTGGCTGCTCCCTCCCTGGAGGTGTTCAAGGCCAGGTTAGATGAGGCCTTGAGTGACCTGTACTAGTGGGAAGTGTCCCTGCCTATGGCGGGGAGCTGGAACTAGATGCTCTTTGAGGTCCCTTCCAACCTAAGCCATTCTAAGATCCTATTCCATATGGTTCCAGCATTCTGAATATGGGAGATATTGTCACAGGTTTATTGCAAGTGCAGACATTCTGTAAATATATGAATGAACCTATTCTATACATATATGAATGGATTAGGTAGAAAAAAAAAAAAAGATTACATTTGGTTTTGGCAAGTAATTTCATTTGCACATACTTGCTTCAGCTGGGTACTGAAAACAACAACAACAAAAAGCCAGATGTTCCCAAATATTTAACACATTGAAGCACATGCAACCGTTTGCCCAGAAATATGTCTCTAAATATTGCCAGTATTCATCAAGCTGCCTCCTCTCTTTTCTCTTCCAAATTTGTGGTTATAATTTGAAATAAACACGTAAAGAAATCCCTCTCCCTGAAATTCAGTAAGTCAGGATTTGGAGGGAGAGCTGAGGTTTTCATCTTGGGCATGTTCCTCTTTGTGCCAGCCTAAGAAGACTGTGTGCTATCAAATGGCACTTCAGATTGTGTCGTTGCAAGCAGGTTGTGTTTGAACATATGAGATGGACAGTGTGCGACGCTGTAACCTACAGCTTGGATTCAACAGGACTTCTGAATGAGTTTAAATGCAAGTGGCAACCCCACAAATAAGCTTCGTTCATCAGCACAAACTTTATACCTAGTACTTGGTGGTAAGAAGTGCAAATACTACAAGGCTACAGAAAGAAAGAGCCAGAAAAAGCACTGAGACATAAAATTCACGCCCCATTTTTTTATTATCGTGCTTCACATGCCATAGGTGCAAGCCTTGTTAGTGAACATTTTATAAATCAGGTTGGTGAGCTTTGTTTCCCTTTATGGTCTCATATGCTAATAAGTTTAACAAGTGGTGAGGCTTGGGTAATTGTTATGGACTGCTGCCCCTTTTATTATTCAGCTGTCCTCGTTTTATTGGATTTTTCCACTAGTTAATAAAAATGATGATCCCATACTTGTCCAGTAGGGTTTTTTTTTTTTTCTCCCTGCTTTTCCTACATACTTTTAAAACTCAGTCCTGTCATGTGCTTCTGTGCTGCCCACGAGATCCAGAGCAGCCTGATGTCCATCAGAAGTGAGGGAACTGCTGCGCACTGAGTGTTACACAAGGCTTGTGTGCTGTTCGCTGTTTCCTGAGCTGGTTTGCATTATGTTGTTTTGTGTTTCTTTTCCTTTTTTGTTTCCTTTTTTTTTTTTTTTTTTTCATTTAATGAAACTGCAGACACTACCCGTCCAAGGAGAAGCCAAGAAAGCGATGGTGTCGAATACATTTTCATTTCCAAGCACTTGTTTGAGACAGACGTGCAGAATAACAAGTACGTCGAAGAGGTTTTAAGTGAAAGCACTGTTAAAACAATGGCTTTGTTATAAAATGGGGCTGTTTGTAATTTTGGGTAATAAGTCTGTGTGGATGTAGGTTGCAGTGATTTGGAGATGTGTTAAAATAACATTTTGATATATAAGCAGTTCAAAGAAGCTGGCAAAAACACCAAGTAAAAGGAAAAAAAAAAAAAAAGAAAGAAAAAAAAAGCAAAGCAATATGTGCAAGCAGAAATGTTTTTAAGCTTCCAAGTACTTCAGGTCCTCAAGACGCTGAAATTATAGCTGTTCAGTGTGAGGAGCATTCTTTTAATAGAGCATCATCTATCATAGCAATAAAGCATTGTGGCTCTAGGAGCAGGGAGTAGGGGTGGGACTGGAAGTGCTGCAAACATACCTGAGTCAATGTTTGCATAGTTCTGCTCTCTTTCAGACCAGGCACTTCCTCTGCTTTTGAATTTAGAGATCTACAGTGAAGCCTTTGCCTGCAAACCCTCCAGAAACTAACCTAAAATGAAGACAGTGGTAGCATCGTGTTCTCTAGCAGCCTGTAAAATGCTGTAGCTTGAAATTCTGCCCCAGTGTTTCAGAGGGCAAAAGTGTATTAGACACAAAGCTGTGGGTTTTATTGAAGCTTCAAACTGTGGTTTGCTCTCTTGGCAAATAGCACTTGCACTTTTATAGCACATAACCAGCCGCCTTGGTTCCATTAGCACCATCGTCGCTCCTCCTCCTCTTCTGAGACAGAGAATTTGGATATTCTGTAGTGTGCAATGAAATTTCAGTAGTTTCTATTGTTTAGCTTATCCACTGTTTTATTACATTGCATTAGTTCAGAAAAAGAGGTGATGGAAAACATTAGTGGGCTGTTGGACTACAGTACTTTTTTCTCTTTAACTGAAACACAAGCAGGTGTTACTGATTTGAAAGTGGTAAAGTAGAAGATTTCTTTAAATTGACATGCTGAAGTACTTGACAGCATTTCCTTTATAAAACATGGTAAAACTCTCATGTAAAGTAAAATATTTTTCCTTCTGAATTTGATCTCATAAACCAAACTGATAAGGTTGTTCTGTTTTGGGTTTTTTTTTTTTTCTGGAGAAAATGGAAGTAATTCCATTTTTTTTCCCCCCACTTTCTACTACAGGTTTATCGAGTATGGCGAGTATAAGAACAACTACTATGGCACGAGCTTAGACTCTGTGCGATCAGTTTTGGCTAAAAACAAAGTTTGCCTGTTGGATGTGCAGCCTCATGTAAGTAAGCACATCTTTTGGAGTCTTGCAGCTCTTCACACTCTGTGTTGATACTCAAGGAAAAACACTGTTTCTTAAAAATGCATATTTTATTCCCCACTGAATGACAGCCGAGTGGGCTCGCTGGGTCTCTTTATCACAGCAAGGCTCTCTGAAAGGACTGAAGGAAACTTCAATACATATTGGCAAGTATTTAGCTTGGCAATTAAGGGGATTGAAATCCTGCAGCATAATACCAAAGATTTAATTACAAAATGCTCCTAGATTTCCATTTGTCTTTCTGCTGGTTTGAGTTAGAGGTTCTCTCTGAAACTTCAGTTTCAGAATGGCTTGGAGCAATTACCCAGCCCAGCAGCTCTCTCTCACATGTGCAACCACACCGTTTAAGCCAAGGGTTTACATGCAGGGTGGACATGAGTCAAGGTCTCCACTAAATGTGATGTTGGATGGATAATTGTTAAGAACATTTCTTTCTAAGCCATTTGTTCTTTCATTGACCTTGTCTTTCAACCTTGCTAAATAACTCCACTAGGAATTCCTATGCTACTAATAACCACAGTACTTCCAGGAGCTGGACTAGTTTGTTTAACTCAGCCAAAGTATTTCTTCTCCAGGCATGGAATCTCCAGCCTGTGACTTCTGAATCCCTGCAGCTTGTCACCAGTACCTGGGGCAGTTTTGGACATGAGGCTGTGCCCTAAGAGCAGGTTGTGGGGCTGTGCTGGCAGCGGAGTGGCTAGGGAAGCCAGGCACCACACCAGGGGAGGAGGGGAGCTGGGCAGGGGCTCCTGGGGCTGATACTGTGTCCAGCACAGCTGTTTTCCAGTGAAGCCAGAAACTCTCCTGGAGATGCAGACGTGTGTGCCATCTTGGGATTCTACTGTCTGCCACAGCATTTTCCTGTGGGCCTTGGCAGTGTGAAAAGGGCAGAAAGCTGCTGGCCATCCCTGCTTCACCCTGGGCAGCAATCAGAACACAAGACTTACCTCTAACTCCGTACCATGGCACCATTCAACTGACTCAGAGTGAAGAGCAGGGAGTTATGTGGTGGACAAACAGATCTGAAGAGAAAAATCATTGAAATGTTGTGACCAAGTGCCCCAGCCCCCTTTTTCCACTGCTTTTCATAGGCACAGAAAGTGAGAAAGTGTTATTCTTGATAAGGTGTGTTGGGCTTTTCCTCCTCTCCTGAACGTGCTGCTGCTCCCTTCCACATCCTCCTGCTGCTGGTGGCACTGGTGTGCACAGCCCAGCCTTGGCTGGACTACTGGAGTCTTCCAGTGAGCCATGCAGAAATCAAGAGAAATGGTCAGGCTTGGAGGAATGGTTTGCTTATCTTTCACATGAGAATTCTCCTCACACGAATCTATATCAATCAGCAAAGCAAGGTGACAGTAAACGGCAGATAGCCTTCTAGGAGTGCTTTATGGGTTTAGTTTGGTTAGTGGAGCTTCTTTTCTTATGGTAAATGTCATTATGTGGAATTAATTAATTAAAATCTTTCCTCTTCCCAGACAGTGAAACACTTACGGACATATGAATTTAAACCGTTTGTTATATTTATAAAACCTCCATCACTTGACCGCTTGAGAGAGACCAGAAAACATGCCAAGATTATTTCAAGTAAAGATGATAAGGGAACTGCAAAACCCTTTACAGTAAGTAGAGTTATAGACAATAAAATGTGAGAGCTGTCAGGAGTTTTGTTGCAGTGGTTTACCCTGAACGCAAAGGTGATCCTTGGATCATCCCTGCACTGTAATCTATCACCTGCTGATAGCAAGCTGAAACTCAAAGTAAATGGAGAAGGGTCATAGAATTATAGAATCATAGAATGGTAAGGTTGGAAGGGACCTCAAGGATCATCTAGTTCCAACCCCCTGCCAGAGGCAGGGACACCTCCCACTAGTACAGGTCACTCAGGGCCTCATCCAACCTGGCCTTGAACACCTCCAGGGAGGGAGCAGCCACAACCTCCCTGGGCAACCTGTGCAAGTATCTCACCACCCTCCCTGTAAAGAACTTATGAGTATGATCAGAGGGCTGGAGCACCTCTCCTATGAGGGCAGGCTGAGACAGTTGGGATTGTTCAGTCTCCAAGGAGACCTTGTTGTGATCTTCCAGTTTCTGAAGGGGCTGCAAGAAAGCTGGTGAGGGACTTTTTGGGGTGTCAGATAGTGATAGGACGGGGTGGGGGAATGGATCCAAGATAGAGGAGGGGAGATTTAGATTAGATTAGGAAGATTAGATTAGATTAGATTAGGAAGAATTTCTTCACCATGAGGGTGGAGAGATACTGGAACAGGTTGCCCAAAGAGTTGATGGAAGACACACCCCTTTAAGGCCAGGCTGGATGTGGCTCTGGGCAACGTGATCTAGTGGAGAATGTCCCTGCCCATGGCAGGGGGATTGGAACTGGATGATCTTTGGGGGCCCTTCCAACCCTGACAGTTCTGTGATTCTGCGAAACTTTGAGTGTATCATCAAAGGAAACAGCTGGAAACATTTTCCACTGGTACAGCCAACAGAAAACATCTCTGTAATTACCACACAGTGACTAATTGTGTCACTGCAAGGGAAGAGATGAAAGAATTGCTTGTTGAGCAAAGTCTGTTTATGAGAATGCTCTTGGAGATCACTTATGGTAATTTCTGTAACGATTTTTCAATTAAAAGCAGAGTTTCTATCTCCTGATGAGATGAGAACTAAGCAAGTAGCTTTGCATTTACCACAGAACGAGTTGTGTGATGTTGCTCTGGTCTGACTACACCTCGTGCTGGTCTTACTAGGAAGAAGACTTTCAAGAGATGATTAAATCTGCCCACGTGATGGAGAGCCAGTATGGCCACCTTTTTGATAAGGTGATAGTCAACGATGACCTCGCTGCAGCTTACAGCGAGCTTAAAACAACTTTTGACAGGTTGGAGACTGAGACCTTCTGGGTTCCTGTCAGCTGGCTACATTCTTAACAGCATTTTGAACAGACAAAGCATAGGCTGTGTTCAACATCAAGGTATGGGGCATGGTTAGGTGTTAACTTGATGGCTGTTTTCCTGGTAAGAGGGCTTTCTAACTCTACCTGAGCAGCAGGTACACTTGTCATGCACTTGGAACTCGTCTTGTTTTCCTCTGTTTTCAATCCTCCTGCCTGCAATTTTGGGCTAGAACAGTCAGATTAAACTGAAGTCTTACACTGCTCCATAAAGTGAGCTAATGCTAGCGTAACAAAACTGCCAAACATCTCTTTATCATCCTCTGTGTATTTCCAAGGTAAGCTTTTTTAATGGAGAGTTTGCAGAAGATCCTAATTAATACTGGAGATCAGCACTTTGATGGTTTTAAGCATAACTACTCCCATAAAGAGCATCGGCACTTGGAAGTTGTTACTCCTTCAGTGCTTGAGAAAACTGAAACAGGCAAAAGTGACCAACATTTTTATGAGGAAGACATCATAGTTTAATTATGTATCAAGATAATTGCTTTTCTAGATGTGAGCTTTGTCTTATCTGTTCAGAGTGATGTTAAGATTCCTTTGCACTTACAGAGTCATGGAAAGGGAGATGTATTCAGTGGCTGAATGGTGAAATAGTCTGCTGGAAGCATGCATGGGTTGAAACTTTTCATGCATGCTTTATGGCACAACCAAGAAAACTCATGGGAATATGTATTTAAACAGGGGAAAAAAGAGTTACTATGTATATAACTTCAAAGCCTTTGGGATTAATCTGCAAAATCAGTGGCAAAGTGATATGATTAGCAATAAAACAGGGGCTATTTTTCCCCCCCCCCCATTTAAATTAATTTCAAGTATTTTTGGCATCCTTTAAAACAGTTCTCCCAGCAGAAACTTGCAGACAGTTGGTGAGGATGCCTTGGAGATCTGGGAAGCACTTGGAAGAGATTAATATTTTTTTTTTTTTTTATTGCTTACTACATAGTGATATTTTTGGTAGCATTACAGATACTTTGTCTCCACTCCAAAGTTAATTAGTGGTGTAGACCTTACTGTAAAAAAATATCCTTGTCACCGGTCAGGCACAGTTGGAAACCTCATTTTAAAACTTGATGTGGCAGTGTATTCAAATGTATATTAGATGATGTATTTTTAATATAGATAATTTAGTATTTTTCTTTATTTACTACTGATATGCAGGAAATGAGTACAGCTGTAAAGACCAAGTAACACCTGTGTGTTGTGTCGTGAATCTGTCTTGTAAGTACAGACTGTGGATAGGAACTTGCTGACTTCAGGTCATCCCATCTGTGGCATTCAAAACAGGAAACCATGTTTCATGGCAACCTGTAAAGAGCATATAGCTGTCTTGTTTAAGGACAGAAGAATTTAGTGAAGCTTTATATATTTATGAAAGAGTTGAAAAAGGGATGTTCGGTTTTTAACTTTCTTGTCAATGTGATCATTTACTGAAGAGATTACCGAGTCTGTAATTTGAAACACTGTCTCTGTAAATGGAGCTCAACATTCCATGTAAATATTTTATTTCAGTTCCTACACTGATAAAGCCATCAGATGTTGTAGTTTTATTCTAAATGTGTATTTAATGTGTGGGCCATTGCATTTGGCTTAGAGTCGTATAAAACAGACGAAATGGAAGGAACAACAGCAAAATCCCTAGGAGTCTGGAAATGTTTATGCAGGAGTTACAGATGTCCTGAATCCCAGTAGGGATACATGCTCTGCTTTGAAATGCTCTGATGTACCTTTTGTCAAATTTCACCCTTTTCCTGGTGGACTTAAACGTTTTTGTAACTTAAATAAAAATTTGTTGATTAAATTGATTGCACAGAGATTGTGTGAGTTGAGAAAATGTTTTCTTTTCTTTTTTTTTCTTTTTTTGTTTTTAATTACTGAAACTCAAACTGTTTCAGGGGATCTGGAATTCAGTGGGCCTGTTTGCCTGCAAGACACCAAGTGCCCTCATTATCTCTTGCCATGAACCCAAACAGAGAGAGCACTCAGGATCTCTCAGGATTTGGCTGTTTCCAGCAAGAGGGTCTTTAGGGCTTGCAGAAACACTCTTAACACTGCCCCTAACCTCAGCTGTCACACAACATTAGTGTACAATAACACTCATGTAAGAGACCTGCTTTTCTCTTTAAGAACTAGAGTAATCTGCAAACTCCCTGGTAGGAACAGTTGTAGCTATCCTGCAGGCTGCTTTTCTTGTCCTTTTGAAATTGCTTTCATTCCCATTGCTGGCTCTGTGTGGTCTAAGAGGACCCTCTATGCAGTCTGCTGCGCAGGGCAGCAGGACGCTGTGCAGCGCTTCGCTGCCTTCACAGAGACACTGACCCTCTGCTCCTCAGCACGGTCCTGCCAAGAGTTTCCTAGACAGATGGCTGCCTGCCCCAACTCCAAGCCAGGAGCTAATTCCTGAATTGTAACACCTGCAAAAGAAAGGGAATCACAAAAGCATAAATCCAACCAACAGAGTATGGTGTGTGCAGAGTCTTTCAGGAGTGAGGAATAGTTCTAATGCAACTTCTGGTTTGTTCTTGAAAATCATTATTGCAGTGTTAGCTTAAAGCAAAATAAATCTTAACCATAAGCCCCCATGAGGCAGAGATGATAGTAGGTCAAGGCAGAAAAATGTCTTAGCCCAACAGTTTCAAGAGGACAGGAGCCTGCTTATCATGATGGACACTGAGCCAATGTGCTGAATCGTTCTGGGATACCAAGGTGGGGGGAGCATGGAGATTGTTCCTCTGACTCCTAAGAATTTGGAAACGAAGACAACCAAACATGTTTCCAATATTCAGTTTGTGCTGTGTGGGTTTTTAAAGAACTGTATGTTTTGACAGTTAAGTCCAGAAGTTTTTATTGTGTTTTAGCTGTTTGCCATAGTCAAACAAATTATAGTATTTTTAATATTGTACTGTGCTCTATACTTGAATCTGCCATCAGGTCCTTGGTTGATCTCTTACCTGAAATCTGACCATACCTTCTTATGCAAACCAATAAATTATTGATATATCACTGAAGGTGTTTCTTTTTTGTAAATTGCACCACAGGCTTAATGACTTTAGAAGCAGAACTGCCTTAGTAAGTTACTTTGTAGATCTTTCTATTTGCTGTAATACTCCAATTATCTTTAAACATAAAAACAAAGCAACCTAGAACAAGGACTAAAATTCTTAATCTTTACTTTTGTTCCTGCATTCTTAAAAACAGATGATTTCCCTTTCCTGCAGCACACTCCAAAATAAGCCATTTTCTTTCTGAGAGGGAAGGCTTACATCAGCAGGTCAGACTAGAGCAGGGTAGCTTTAGATTGGCCATTAGATTTTCTACAAGGGTGGTAAGACATTGGAACAGGTTGTCCAGAGAACTTGGGGACTCCTCATCTCTGGAAGTGTTCAAGGCCAGACTGGATGAGACCTTGAATAACCTGGTCTAGTAGAGGAGGTGTCCCTGCCCATGGCAGGGATGTTGGAACTAGATGATCTTTAAGGTCCCTTCCAACTCAAGCGATTCTATGATTCTATGAAACTGAGATATCAGCTTGCCTGGGTTTGCAACATGCTTGGGCTGTTACCTGGGTTACCTGCTGGGAGTGCTTCATCAGACATGGATGCTCCTAGGCCACTCACCAGTCCCATGGGGGGGTTCATTCACTTGTAGAGCTCAAAGGGAGGTTAAGTAGCCAAGTTACTTTTTGCATCAAGTTGTGGCTTTTCCAGAAAAAGAAAAAGCCTAACACATAGCAGGATTAGAGAGAAAACCTTTAAGCCCCTTCTGTTTTGTTTCCATGCAGTACTCTGCATTTCCCACATCTGCTGAGATTGAGGTTTCTGCTCTGTGTGGAGAAACTAAAGCTCCTATTTAGTTTTGGTGAGATTGTCTCAAAGGGTGAATAGTTTCTTCAGAGATTTACACTTAAAAGTTACAATCTGAGTCTATTTTTGCTGCTGCAATATTTACAACCATTTCCCCACAGAATTAAGAGTTTTCTGTCTATTGATGCTTTATATCATTTGTATTTGCAATTTGCCCAAGATCCTTTTGCTCTCAAAGTCATTATTTATCACATGTTACCATGATTAATGTATGAGACCAAGCATTCAGCAGAAAACTGAACACAAAGGAAGGCAGTGGATGCGTTTGTTGTTTAGAATTCTGCTGCTAGACAATAGTTAAAGGTTTCAGCAGAAATTTACGCAAAAGCATTTGGAAACACTTAAAGTCTGGTCTTAAATTTTGTGTTATGTTAAATGACAATAGAAATAAGAGAATTGGAGTTGTAGACAGCTGGAGGCTTTTTTCCCTCTTGGTATCTGTGTCTGAAATACAAGTTGGATATTTGGAAGACTGTATGGAATGATTTTACATCCCTATAATAAAATATTAGGGTGTTTTGCGTAGCTGACATCCAACGTTTTGACAAAAGAGGGTAAATCCTCTTGTGATTACTGAGACTTCGTTTTGCTTCTATTTCAGTTGTACACTTATGTCTGTTTAAACCAAATTTTAAAGATTTAGTGGCACAAAGCTGCCAGCTACACATTTCAAAATGTGATGAACGGAGAAAAATATCTTCAGGATTTCCAGAAGGGCTTGAATTTGAAAACTTCTTGATAAGAAACAGAGAAAATTGGGACACGATTTCTTTTGTGATGAGGTCTGTTTCTTTTCAGTAGTCAAATTAATATAAAAAATAATAATACAAAAAAGATTTTTAAAGGCCTGCCATAATTTTCTTCAAGTGAAATACAGATTTGTGATTTAACAAAGGTGTTACAAGCTTTCTAGAGAATTATCCACGGGCTCATGGAAACTCAGTTTTAAAGGATTTTGTGCACGTGTTAAAAGCACAGGGTCTATGGGTATGGCACAGAGGAGCTGAGAGTGTTGCACATGTGAGTACTACCCTGGAAATGCATCTTCATTCTTCTAAAGTCTCTGAACAAGGAGGTTAGCAAGTTGGCTGTGAACGCTCTGTGATTTCTGTTCCCTCCTTGGTAACTATAAATCAGGGCCAGTAAACCTTTACCGATAGGCAAAGCCAAAACTGTTGGCAGGGCTTCAGGCTGTGCTAGGTAGCGCCCAAGCACAGCTGAGGAGTGGTAAAAGGTTTGACCTAGCAGCTGTGAGACCAGCTTAACTGCAGGAGGGAATTCAGCTGTGTATATATGTGAGCTGTGCTCTGCCTGTCTCCTTCAGAGCTGGAACAACAGGTCTTGGTCCCTTTTACTGACTGGTGCAGAGGGAGGCAGTGCGTTTGAAGTCCTGTTTGCAGTCCTGGCTACTACTGATCATAAGGCACAAAAGGAATCTTTTTGTTTGGTTGGGTTTTTTGTTGTTGTTGAAAACTGGCCTGAAAGCTTTGTTATTGTTGGTGCTATCTGGATAGTATGAAAGAGCAGCCTCAGTTATTGGCCCTGCTGGGTTATTCTTCCAGATGTTTTTCTTTACACAGCTGTTAAGCAGGAAGCAGAACCAAAACCAAAGATTGATTTGAGCCATAGTTTTGTCAAAACCCAGGACTGAACCTGAATTATTGTCTTCTTTTGACTTCATTGAATTCAAATCATCATTGGCCACAGCTGGATCCTACCCCAGCTCAAACCAAACTGAAAGAAGCACAGACTCTGACCACACTTTTGAATAGGTGAGCCTCTAAAGGCCAAGAGTCTGCGTCTTGTAACGAGTGCAGCTAATGCTACCTTTATGGAGCTGCATTTGATGGTGCACATGGACGTATTGATCAAGTGCTGCAGAGGTTACCAAGGTATTTTAATGAAAAAAAAAGGAGGGTTACAAAACCACTGTTCACTGCTTAATTAGAAGACTAATGACAGACTAAAGAAAGAAGCCTGCTGATACAATACCAAAGTGTCAGCAAATAGATGCATATTTTCACTTGAGCAGAACTCTTGCACGTCTCAGGAAGCATAGATTTTTACATTTCAAATGCACTTTTTTGCCCTAATTTTGTGAAAGTTAAAAGAGCCTGATTGAATGCAGACTGCAAACTTGTTCACTGCAAACTTGGTTAAACATGAAATCTTGCTGGGATTTGCTTAATTGTTCCCTAAATGAAAAGGCTGCTTTATACACAGACTATAATTTTATGCTTGCCAGATAAAGAAATGTGAACCTGTCAGGAGAGACAGGAGTTTGTCTGTGTAGGAGTGTCCCAGGGCCAACTGTCTTGCCTTTTATGTGATGCTGTGGTGTAAAACACCACTCCACTGGTTTCATTTTACAGAAAATAGTCTCTGTGGTGGTATCCTATGGGAACTGAGGTATCAGGTTCTATTTTCCCTTCAAAAGTCCAACAGAAGTACCCCACTTCTGAAACTACTCTCTCCATGACTGCCAGCCACATGGGCTGGGGGGATGCTGTGGCATGGCAGGGGAATTCCAGGGAAGCTATTCTGTGCAAAGCAAGAGGTGCCACTCTTTGCCATAGTAGAGACTGCTATCAGTGTCACAGGGTCTGCAATGGGAGATGCTATTAGTGATCAGATTACACAGTAACTGAGTAGAAGAGGAAAATAATATGATATTCCGTTTTTAACCTTCTGAAGTTTGTGTGATACTTCTGATTATCAGACATTATTACTCTGACTGTGAACCCTTCTGTTTTTCTTTTGGCTTCCCTGCTGCCTGCTTGAATGCAAGAGCTGCTGTAATGAAAGCCTTTATTCTTTATATAAATGTAACTGATGTGGAGTTCCTATCTTCCAAAGCTACCAGACCAAGCAAATAAAGGCAACATTTCTGCAGCTGATCTCAAATGACCTATTCTGTTTAATCTCGTTTCCTTTCTTCCTAACCAGTCTTCTCAAAAAGCCTCTCCATGTCAGAGGCCAATAGTTTAACGAGGGCTATGTGGAGCAGAAAGGAGAGGCTGGCCAGGAATTGCTGGAAGGAAGAAGCTGGGGCACTACTGGGCTCTGAACCACCAGGAAGTCTGCAAACCTGGCACGAAGCTGAGCAACCTATGGGTGAAAACAGCATGTGAAAATGATTTAAGCAGCAAGGTGTCGTTTACTCCCTCTTAACTATGAGAAGCAGCAGTCTCCACCCCTGTGCCCTTCACAGAAGCATTTAACAGGGAGCAGTTCAGTTGCCCTCTGTATGTGGCTTCCCTTTGAAGTGTCACGATGTGAACGTAGCTTTTGACACTGTGGTCTCCAAAAGCCATCTCTGAAAAGTGGTACTAAAGCTTGCCTACTCTTAAAGCCAGCTCAAGTCCAACAAGTCCTGAGAGCTGTGTGGTTGCAATCTCTGTATGACTGACAAGGTGAGTGCATTCTTAATCCTGAACCTCTTCTACCTTCACCTTCTTCATAGCAGAGGGGTGGTGGTGGCTGGTATTAACTCTCAGTACTACTGGCAAGATGTCACGCATTTACGCACTGGCTGTTTGTTATTGTCCTTGTGACCATATTCATGATTGGATTTTCTGCAGCAACTTCTGGGTTGCTCCCAGCTACAGTAACTTACCTGTCACAGAATCAAAGTGGAGAATGCAGTTTCTTTCTAGACTTGAGACAGCTCTGCGGAGAAGCAGTGCTACTACACTGCTCCCTGCACAGGTCCACTTACAGCAGTGGTTATTTGGCTTGGTCCCACTAGCATCATGTAAAATCCTTCTGGATCCTCATGGTTCCAGCGTTCAGGATTGATGATTCTTCCTTCTCCTTTAGCATCTTGTGAATAACTTAGACTTTTTTCATGCTAATGCAACTCCCTCTCTTCCTGGTAAATTGCCTCATTTTGTGTTATTGGAAAGTGCTTAGCTTGGATTGCTTTACTGTTAGTACCTAACGGCTTCTTCTGCTTTCTGTATTATGTGTATGGGACAAGTATGAAATAGCAGCAGATAGCTGACACTGCTCCAACCCCAAAATGAGTGATAGTAGGAACTCTTCCTACAGCTAGCCTCAAATGACTTTCACCTGTACCACTTGAAAGCACAGTTAAGCAGTGTGGCACAGACAAGTTGCTGGTGGATAAAACTGGTGCTGGTGAAGTTAGCACAGTAGTTTTATTTTTATGTTAACAATACCAAAGGTTTACCTCTTGTCCTTCTCTGCCTGGGAAGTTAGGAATGCCTTTGCTTTGAAGACCTTGTAATCTAATGCCAGGTCTTGCTGACTTTTACTGTTGAGCTTTAGTGCCTTGTTTCATGTGTGGTCCCTTTGACTTCAATAACAGTGCTCACAATGGGGTTGGCAGCTCTTACCCTGAAAACAAGCTGATGACTTCTCTAGGCTCAGGGTCTGGCTTTGAGATAAAAATACAATCAGCAAAGATGATAAATATTTTGGCAAGTAATCAAACATCTAAGACCTGTCTGGTTATTATCTTTGGATTACTATCTGAGGTTGGTATCTGGGAGTGAATTTCAGTGCAAATGCATCTAAGTCCTGTCAAGCACATGATAGTAAATACGTGTTGCTGATAAATCTAGTGACTCTTTGTCCAAATTAGTTAATGCAAACTGTGGGATTGTGTTAGACTGGCATGCCCTTTGCTGCTGAGCTGTTCTTCCAGGCTTGCTTTCTTTTTTTTTTTTTTTTTCTTACACCTACAATGTGTTCTCAATAAATCTTCTCACACACTTTAAAGTAATTTCCCAAGTGCTCTCAAAATGGAGGCAGCAATTCATCTCTCTCACTTTAAACAGTTATTACAGCAATCTCTAAAACGGCGATTCAGAACAATTAACCTTCATTAACCTTAAGCCTCAAAAGATTTTTTTTTTTTTTTAGTGTTGATCAGCATGCCTGTAAGCTGCTAGTCATCCATTTGTAAACTTGGAGCTGTGAAGCAGTGAGCAAACTCCCATAAAGCGATCTGTGTCTGCTGGGCTGACTCGGGCTCGAGCAAAGCCCCAGCACTACATATTTCAACTTGTAAACTGCCTATCTTGTTTTTTCGTTATTATATTTCTGTGTAATACTTTCCAAACTTTATTTTATTGTGTTCCACAGTTAAAAAGCCACCTGGATATTTCTTTTCTTTTTTTTTTTAACTCTCTCTAAGCTTTTTTGCATGTTTTTGTAATGTGTAAGACAGAGTCAGACGACAGAGGTTTCCGAAGAGCTGTGCAGCTGGTAGCTTTTTGATGATTTCATTTCACCATTCTTGTGGGTACTAATGAGAACAATGAGTAAAATGTCAGTGGTGCTAAATATAAGTGAGCTGGTTTAGAAAAACATTAACTCTTTTGTCAATCCAGTTACACCTGTGCATCATTTTACTATAGCAGAGTAAAAAACCAAAAATAAATAGACTCTAACAGATGTATGGTTAAGTACACAAATGGAGTGAACCAAGGAAATACCTACACTAGAACATTTTGTGAATGTTTTAAAGACTAGGAGATGAGAATATGTTCAGGTGTTCTTTGAACCCTGTGTGGTGTTTAAAGCAAAGTGTAAAAAGCTGAAGTGATGATGCTGAAACAGGTGAGGATACCTGCGTGTGATTGGGATTTTGGGATGTGCACAAAAGGAACAGCTAGTCTGCAGGAATGGCAAGTCTGCCACGCATGAGAAAGAGCAGAGATGAATATTTACAACTTTTTCCAAATGGGAAAACTGGTTGTGGAGAATCTCTGTAAATATCTTCCTATATGGGAAGTAAAATTTTATTTCTCTAAGGTAAAACATTGACTGCTCTGCTGAAAGAAAAATGAGAGAGACGAGCTGAATGAGTGTAGCCTGTTTGAGCAGCACCTAGAGTCTTCATGAAAGAGTGAAATACTGAGTACCAGAAGAGAATCATCAGTTTTATGCCTCCTTAAATTAATACAAAATGCTTCTCTCTCACTTTTGCTGTGCAGCCTGGGTTTTAGAATGTCAAGAAAGTATTTGACATTTACAAGAGACTGCATGCACTAATACAAATGATTTTTACCCATTTTAACCACCACGCTGAGTGAATTGTTGGCTCCGTGCAATTAGTCTCTGTGCTTCTTGACAATATAACCACAGATTACCATGAACTCTATTAATAATGCAAGGTGGAAGCTCTGTTCTCCAAGATTGTTACTTTACTTCTAGAAAAACATCTGATTTCTTGCAAACCTGATATAAATAGGCCAGCTGACAAGTATCACAAAAGAACAGAACATGCTCAGAATAGTGAGGTTTGCACTGACGTATTTTTGGCAAAAAGGGGGAAAAAAAAGTTATATGGGTTCTATTTGTCTGAAAGCTTAAAAATAGGAGCCTTTGTCATATATGGCAGGAGAGGCCAGGTTGAGTCATGATTGATGTCACTTGAAAGAACACTTTAAGCTTAGTAAATGACATCAGAATCATCAGAATTTAGTAAGATTTAGAGCAGTCCCTGAAGCCAGGGTGCTGGGGATTCTAGAAGATACTTTGTGGACGATGCACAGCACTCTGCCAGACATCATCTGTATGGAAGCCAGGAGCTACAGTACTTTCAGATTACATTTCTAAATGATGGGGATAATTTGTTTTAATAACTTTCATTTTTAGCTAAATTCATGTATCGAATGGTTTTTAGTGTTTTCAGATTTGGTGCAACCCCAAATTTCAGGCTGGAAGAGCAGTCTGTCACTGCATGACCTTTCCCCTTGCTCACTTACATGACAAGGTTCCAGAAGCAGCCAGCAGTGCTTGCCTTATTACCACGAGTCTGCAAATACAACAGGGTCTCTTTCCATTTACTCTTCTCCAGTTTTAGTGCTCAATTCCTGCTGACTTTACTACTGAGCATTTATAAGTCAGACTGTAACAGTATGTATGTATGTTAGAAGTATTTCTTTTAGCTCCCAGGCTAAAACTAAACTTTGTCTGTCTGCTACTGCTAGTGTGAAAATGGAAGTAACAGAACAGAAAAGGCACTTGGGTTTTGCTTTATTAAAGATAACCAATAAATCGTGCAGGCTCTAGGTCACAGAGAGGCTGTGCAGAGCTTTTTGCTGTGTAGAGTAGCAAATCTCTTTGGAATAGTTTCTTACACTTCTCCTTTGATTTTTCCACATCCAGCAATCCTTTGCTCCTCACAGTAATTTTGGTGTGAAAATTAATATATTTAACGCAAGTGCACAATGCTACATTTGATCTCTCTTGCTTTTCAAAGAGCTTTCAAGTGTATAAAGCAAGCAAACTGGAGATCACATTACTAAGTGGATTTGTACTTATCGCAGTTAGCAGCAGCATCTTTTGTTCCTAAAAATGCCAGATATTAATGAAAACTGAGTTGTGTGGTTGCTCAGCTGCAATACTTTATGCATAATCAGTTTTCATACCAAAATGAGTTCATCCTAGGAAAAGAGAAAGTTCATCACGGAGGCAGCTCCACAAGTAAAGCATACTTGTTAGCCATGAGCTGCTGTTATCTGCCATTTAGATTTACACATTGTGCTCGTTCCTGTTCTGCTTGGAGAGCCAACTGGTGGATGAATTATTCTTGGTACTCCTGATTTTCACTTCAAGCCAATAAACACCTGTGTGTGACTGGCCTGCCGAAGCCATTCCACAAAACATCTGGGCATGCTCCAGCCCTGGGGCTACTGGCGTTCAAAACGTCTTCCCTGATCCCACCGCTCATTGCTGCTGCAATCTGAGGCCTGATTAAGCACAAGAATTGGATCAGGAATCCTGTCTCTCTCATGTGCCCAGCTCTCCTGGCAGTAGAAGAGGAAGACAGAGGAACAAGGACTCTGGTGGGTTATGTGAGTGGTGAGGGAGAGAGAACTGTGTGTGATTCTTTTGCGAGCGGAAGGAGTTGTCCATGGGTCTGCTGTTTTATATAACGCACGGAGAAAAGCTGTGCTGCAGGATGAATCCTTGGGTATTAAAAGCGGTTGTGCTCTGTGGAATCTGCTGTCTGTGCCGCCACTGGAAGTGCCTGGTGAATGAAGCAGGCAACCGTAGAGAAGAGAACATGTTTTCATGATCAAGGCATGAGCGCAGCCCTGGGGAACGGAATCGTATCCCTGTCTGCCACAGATTTCCTGTGGGACACTGGTCACCCTGCACACGTGTCTGTTAATTGTGGTTTTTCTTGGTGCTTGGTAAGGCACAGTGTAATTTGTAGAACTGCTGAGCACTTGCAACTGCAAGACGCAGGCAGCGGGGAGCTGTGCTGCGCAATGAATACTGAAAATGCAGGTACGGTGCATCTCAATGAGGCAGTCAGACAAGCAGGGGCAGTGGCTACAAAGTCAGTTTACAGGCTGGAGAGCAGCTTGAAGGGGCTTGTCCTTCTTAAACTTGTCCTTCCTTGTACCTAAAATAAGAACAGCACGTTTCAAGCTAAATACAAACGCAGTGTTTGTGAACAATTGCTGAGTTTAAGATACTTCTGTTAATCTGAGAATTAGCAGTTACTGTTTAGCACTTCTCTACCCATCTGTCTTGCTTTTTAATATTTTTTTTAATGGAGATTTTGTATCACAGAGCAAGCAGTCACTGAAGAACCCTCTAATAAAGCAATATTGTGAGTACATGTATGCTTTTATTGACCAAAGGCAAGGCAATCATTAGGGATTCAGTAGCTTCTGTGTGTTTTCTCCTTGTCTTAACATTGTACAGCAAAAGGATAGCACTTTAAAAATACTTCACTGTTCTACTGGTAAAAGACAAAAAGAGACACTTTATGGGAAGATACTTCTTGAAGAAGCTTCTTCTGCTAGCTCTCAGAATAAAACATAACAGTTTCTGTAATGTGCACTTTATAAATCACGAATTACATGAAAAAATGCAGAGCATATAAATACAGAGCTCTCCTTTAGATAGGCAAAGCACAAAATAAGTAACTTTCATATGAGAAGTAGAATGATAAGAATAGGAAAGCAAGTAACTTCACAGATTTCTGTAGTATAAATAGCTTTGTCATCTTAAATGTTTTTTGTCACTCCTCAATGATGTACTCCAATGCCAAGGAGAAATGTGATTGCTTCTTTACATGCCATTTAACATGTGTACCACATTTTATGAGAAAGCTCTTCCCTCATTAATTAAACACAGCTTTACAAAGTGCACTCAGTTGCACCAGAGGTGTTAGTTACTTAGCTGACTAGCAAATTACAGGAATTTTTAACTGTAGTAATCTCAAACACGTACTAAACTGAAAACTCAGTTATTTTCCAGGTTTTGTTTATCTGAGATGTAGCCTGTATTTTTGTTGGAACACAGAGCCATACACTGAGGATACACACAAGGCACCAAAAGTGGAGTTCAGGCAATCCAGACCCACAAAGCAATTCAGAAAACCTCTGCTTCACTGACTGTAAAATCTGAATTCACTTGGCTCCACTGTTTGCTCCTGTCAGTCTCCTAAGTGCCAAAGGTTAGGCTTCTGCAAGTACTCCAAACTTGCAACTACAGCTTCTTTTAACCCAGTGAAAGACAAGTCTGCACCCTGTTCCCTGAGGGTTCACTTCAGTCAGGGTGACCTGAACACACCTACCACTTACTGACACCACTGTCTGCTTCCAAGAAGGATCCTGCTCATGTGCTGGTGTTGCAGCTACTTGGCAATTGCCCATCAGGTTGTGGAGCTGTCTAATAAAGTACCGAGTTACTGGGGACTTGGATCCTGCATGCTCCAGTCACCACTGCCTTACTGTGCCTTCTGCCCCTTTTAAAGAAGGGAATCCCATCGGACAAGGAGTGCAGCTCCACGAGGTGCCCTCCAAGAGTGCCTCAAAGCCCTGCACCCACAGAGTCACCTTCAGACTGCAGAGAGGAGCGGAGAGCTCCAGAAACACTCCTGCACTCATTGCTTTTGGCAGGCTGGAGAGCAGAGCATCGCGCGCCTGCATGTGCACTGTGCTGTGTTCACATCATCACAGAGCAGAAAAATGTTTAGAGAGTCATTTGAACACAGCCTGCTCTCTGTCTCAAATGCAGCAAGTATAATTATCACCAAAAGCAGGGCAGAAAAAAAGTCAGATCATCCTTTACTGTTACCTGTATGGCAGACACCACCACTGATTAGTTAGTTATTGTATTCTACCTCCTATGCAGGATAGAATCAAGCTGAATTTAATTATAAAGTCTCAATACAGTGAGGCTGCCAACAGTTTCTCCCTCTGAAGATTCTACTCCATCCTTCACCAGTTTTGCTTACTTTAGGCTGAATGGAATTTTTGTACCAAATTAGGACAGCTAAGTCCTTCCATGCAGAAAACTACTGAGCTCACTGGATATTTTTCTGTCGTGTTGCCAAACCATACAGCAATCATGCTGAGGATATGGATGGAAGAAAGGTTGCTCTGCACAGTAATTCCACATAGAAATGACTATTGATTACAGTGAGGATACTTTATGGGTAGTGGTAAATTATGAGGTTTCTCTTGTAAGTGAGAACATTGATTTGCATGAGTAGTGCCAAGGCTCACACGTAAGCTGAACTCAGACTTTGTCAGCCCTAACACATCTATTTATACCACAGGTCTGTGCTTAGCCATGTATATTTAATTATAATCAGTTGCAGTGCCTCCATTTTCTGTGTTTACCCAGAGAATCACATTTCTGAGGCCAAATGCAGCGACAGCAATACTGTATTTATTTGAAGGCATGCTTAGTTGTACATCCTGCATGTATCTGAGGACAGAATTTCAGGAGAAGGAAGGATGAGTGCAATTCATCAGTCTTCCCTTACAAGAGCGGTGTCTAAGGCCAGGTTGGATGAGGCCTCGAGCAGCCGAATCTAGTTGGGAGGAGTTCCTGCCCATGGCAGGGAGGTTGGAGTAGATGATCTCTAAGGTCCTTTCCAACCTAAGTCATTCTGTGATCAATTTCAGTCAGGGCTTGGCTGTCCTGCACAACACAGTGGAATTTTCTTGCTTTAAGAAAGTGGACAATTTATGCTTACACAAACTGTAAGGCTTTGGTGAGACCTTCATAGAGCAGCCTTCCAGCACCTGAAAGGGGCCCAGGAGAAACCCAGGAAGGGACTTTTTACAAGGACTTGTTGTGGTGGGATGAGGGGGAATGGATTGAAGCTTGAGGAGGGCAGATCTAGGCTGGATATTAGGAAGAAATTCTTGACAGTGAGGTGGTGAGATGCTGGCACAGGTTATCCCAGGAGGCTGTGGATGTCCCTTCCCTGGAGGTGTCTAAGGCCAGGTTGGATGAGGCCTTGAGCGACCTGGTCCAGCGGGAGCTGTCCTTGTCCCTGTAGAGGGTTTGGATCTGGATGATCTTTAAGGTCCTTTCCAAGCCAAACCATTCTATGAATTATGAATTTATCCAATCCATTCGGAGACACAATTAACTTACGGTATTTAACTCACTAAAGTCCTAATAGCAAATCATGTTTGAAACATGTGAATTAAGATTCTAATTAAGAATTTTCTGACAAATTAAAGAAAAAAACAAAACTGTTTTCATTAATACTAAAAATAAGCTGCTCCATTAGAATTCATTACATAGTCTATGCTCTAATTCCTCCACGCCTTTCAGAATACTCTTTCTGATGCAGCTATCCTAAAGGAAGTTCATTCTCTCCCCCAAAGAATTTCTTTGATTAAAAAAAAAAAAAGAAGAAAGACAACTTAAAGCTGTGATTTAAATATATTTATTTTCAGGTGATAAAACATTCCATAAAGTAAAATTTTAATTATGCCCATGAACACCTACAGCAAATCAATACCAAAGCTTATTCCTTGTTTATTGATGACAGAAATCTATCAAGAAAGAGAGCAATAGTGAGATATCTGCTGTGGGCCAGACTATCCCTGTATGTCTAATAGAGGCAGAGCTCTCCCACTGTCACCTCAAGTACAAAATCCTGGCCTTCCCAAAGTAACTTTGCAGATACTTGCCCAGGATTGCCATCCATGCAGGTTGGACGAGGCCTTGAGCAACCTGGGCTCATTCAAACTATTCAGAGCTATTCCTCCCAAATCTAAACGAAGCACATGTGCATGCATTTTTGGCCTGCTCTATCCCCTACATTTTACATTCAGAGTTGAAGCCTTGCTGGAAATAAGCAGCTCTAGTAATAAAATGAACTATTTATTTATGCATAAATTGGATGCAGAAAGAGTAGTGAGGTTTTTCAGATAGGTAGTTTTAATTTCCAGCTCTGCTGGAGCTAAAAAATAAATGAAGATATAATAGCTAAATGCAACTCTTTCTACAATAAAATAACTAACCCCTAAAGCAAGGGAGAGCTTTGGATCCTCTAGGACAACTTTAATGATTCTAAATTTCAACTAAAATGCTTGATTTTATACATGCTATAACTGACTTTATACAGTTATTACCAGTAGAAGAAATGGAAAAACTCAGATGAAAAATGTACCCATATGGAGGACTCTAATATCCATGGCACAGATCTTGAGAATAATACCAGAACATTGGCTGAATTAACTGTATCAGAATGTACACTATGCAAGAGGACATGTATATGTAACACGCATTTCTGCTTCTCTCAATAAAAATAATTTTGATTTAAAAAAAAAAAAAAAAAAAAAAAAAAGGCAACTTTCCTCCCCAGTTTGAAGTTCTGCTGTAAAAAGATTTGGAACGGAGCTGTAATCTCTGTTCTCATCCATGCAGGACTTACTTTGCATCCAAGTTGAGTGAAGATGTCAGTATCATCAAACACATTCTGTGGAACTGAAAGGGAATTGCTTTTTTTATTGTGTTTTGTTTAATAGCTCACACAGTACCATCACTATAAAACAGAAATTTAGGCAAATGAATTCTTTTTCTACCAGGCACTGGATTAATGCTCAAGCTTGCAACATCCAACTGTTGCTCCGTATTAATTTTACAGCCGGTTGCTGCTCAAACCCTGTAGCGATTTGGCTTTATTCTGATCTCCACACCTCTCACCATTTCACATTTTCCCATATAATATTACTGTACCACCATAAATGATAGAAGCAGTCTCCTCAAAACCAGGGACCGCTCCAAGGTTCTTGAATTTCTGCCTTGAAGTGACCTACAAAGAAGAGAAAATGTCTTGATGTCAGCCTTGGCTTGCTTTCTGATTATATAACAGGGAAAAAAAAACAATTTTGTTTTTGGTTGGGGTTTTTTTTTTTTTTTGGTTGGAGTTTTTTTTTTGTTTGGTTTTTTTTTGGGGGGGGGTGTGTGTTACTTTTCATAAAAACTATGCAGGGAATTACCCAGAACTGCTATTGATGATTGCCTAAGTAGTGAAAAAGGGCTGGCTAGCAGAGTTGTGATTGGAAGCTGAATGCCTGAAATGAAAATAATTTAAAATTATCTTTAGTGATATAGTGTCTTTTGCATGTTTGTATTAGCACCTAGAGTGAGAATCCCATCTTCAGGAAATGACCAGACACTCCTTCCTGATTAATATCACCACATTACAGTGCAAAATACTTTCTACCAATACCGCTCATTTTTCTCCTTGGAAAAGATATCCATAAATGGAGACTACTTATGACATTCTAGTTCTAATTTTTAAACTATTTCCTTTTCACACTCCCAGCCTGAGTAAACAACCCAATCTTTTTTTCCCTTACTTCCCCTTGAAAAAGGGGAGGCAATTTTTAGAAACCACTAAGAAAGCAAAAGGCATCTGGGCATGTCTGCAGCATTCCCTTGCAAAGGGTTTCTGTTTGAAAGCTGCAAACAATATCTTCAACCACAGTACAAGACATGCTGCCTGCAGTATTACTTTTAATGTCAAATGATTTCAAATGTCTAGCACCACAGGCTAAACATATAACTAATAAGTGCAGCTGGCAAATTTCCCTCCTACATTTTAAATTTGATGTCTGGTTTATGTTTTACTAGCCCGAAAACAAAATTCTTCTCTAAACTGCAAAGGTGAAAAGTGGTTCTGTATATCCCCGGCTTAGAGTAAGGTGCTCCAACCTGCAGGGTTGCCACTTTGTCCACTCTACTTGACACACACTATTTTGGACAAATTTTCAGTTGAGCTTGTTTAAATTGAATCTGTATTACTACAGAGAAAAAAAAAATCACTGTTGAAGTTCTGTTAACTTTCATAATGTAGATGTCTGATTTACAGTGAATCCTTAACAGTCTTTCTGACTGTTTCTTTCTGGCTGTACAGAAACTATAATAACTTCATAGGATGATCTTTGGGGTCTCTTCCAACCTTGGTGATACTGTGATACTGTGATAGTTATTCTCTCACAAAACTAACCCAACTAACACAGGGTCAAGTTTTAAAGGACATTATGTTGCTTCTATGAATACTGAATTGCTGTACTATTGTCAGAATAAGTAAGTAGTTCTAGAAAAAGCATGTTATACAAAAATCCTTTCTCCCTGGAAAATATAACCTATATATTTATTTTTATTTTACTATTATTACTTTCCATTTTTATTTTATTATTGTTTTTGGTTTTTTATTTTTACTTTTTTTTTTTTTTTTTTGCAGGGAAGTATCAATCAGAAAACTAAAGAGAATCCGCTATTAATCCTTTGTGTTCTAAGGGGTTGCAGCAGCCCATGAACAAATTAAGGTGTCTAATGGAGACAACACTTCAGTGATTTTTTTTTTTCCCCTCCTGTAGAAGTCAGCATATTAAAACAATTAAAGATTTATTCATATACCTAAATCACTGTACTCCAGAATATCTTTCTCTTTCAGCGTTATTATGTACACATGTTTTAATAGCAGAAATTTCAAGACAAAATATTACATGAGGTTGAAGATGCAGAAAGATAATGTAGGACTTGAAAAGGAAAGGTCATTATCCCCCACAAAAATATTTAAAACCCAGGAAAAACAGCCTAAGGTTCACTGGAAAGATATCTCCACATATTAAAGCCTCTGTTAACTTGACCTGTGCCTTGTTCTGACACTACAAAGATAATATGTGAATGAACTTAGCATGTCCTTCAAAATCACAATCTTCTAACCTGGTACTCCAAATATTATTACAGTTTAGTCACAATCATTTGGCTCTAACACCACACTGATTACTTCTTTAAAACTAGAAATATTCAAAAGACTCAGGCAGTAATAAACTTAAAGGAACCGAAGGGAGTAAACAACCATCTAAAGAGACGAGCACAATGCAGTTCATATTCTGAAATATTATAATCTTTACTGATAAAGCCTATTAAATCACATTCAATCTTGGACTGCAAACCATGATTCCCATCTGGAAATCATTCCTACAAAAGAGCAGCAGAATCTCTGTTATTGTCATTGTTCGCAAAATAACTATCCAGATACAGTTAATCTAGAACTTGCTAACCCAAATATTGTCCTGCTTTGCTTCCCTTGAAGATTTTTGAACTATCTCTTTATCTCTTGCATTGAGTCTAGGATCAAGTCAGTGTATTGTACAATGGCCAACCTTGAAAAATTCTCGCTTCAGATCATTTGGCATTTTTGGAAGCACATAATTGCACATAAAACAAGAGGTTAAGTAGGAGACCACAGCACCGAAATCAGAGACTCAGTGAAAAGCAAATACTCATTTCCTTTCTAAGGATTAGGGTCTGAACATTGTTTTCCATAAAATCGTGCTTTAAGAAAAGACATCAATAGATTTATCACATTTTTCCCCTCTTTACATCCTCCTGTAGGGCTCACCTTCAGCTGAAGCCTTGCCTTTCTGCCAAATGCTACTCTCTAATTAAAAAAAAAAACCAACCAAACAACAAACTACCAATAGATTACAAGCATTTAGGACGCATAAAAATGTTTATTAACAACTCCAGGCACCTAAATAGTGCATTTGTAGTGATAGAAAACGAAATAAACGCAGCACAACTGGAGTTTTTATTTCTCTATTTTTCTCTTCTCCATTTTGCACCAAAACAGTAGGACTTTGGTTTGTTTTGTAAATGACTAAAATATGTCAGTTTTGCCACAAAAGCAAGCTCATGAACAATAAAAGGAAGCTGACAAATGTTAGATTGCTTTCTCCTGATTTTCAAGCTAACAAAGTGGCCATGAAGCTGATCAGCTGTACTGCTGCTTAACAGAAGGAATAGCTGTTACTACTTCCCTTTAATTACCTTTTTGTTTTACCTAAGCCTCTTCAACTTTTGTTGTTGGTTGGTTTGGTTTTGGTTGTGGTTTTGTTGTTGTCATTTTGGGGGTGGGTTTTTTTTTCCCAACTTTTATTGCTGTTCTACTTTGACAGTAATAATCTACACCCTATTCTACAATAATGAGAGGAAAAATATACAAGAAAATTTGCTTACACATTCTGGCTGCAGCTTTTGAGATTGTAAAAAGAATTTCCAATTGCCCTTCTCTTCATGTTAACAAATTCTTCATATTCCCCACTTCTTTGTGCCAGTAACAAATGATCTCATCTTTGACTACGCTCAGGCAAACATTTCACCTACTGCTTCATGAAATGTCTTTTACATTAAAAATGTAAAAATAACCTACAGTAAAAAGTCACTAATACATAAACGTGCTACTAGTACTCTACAGAATTAGCCAAACACAGTGCAAATGCCATCTCTGGGTGGACCCAGTTCCTGAGTTAGCTGGTTTTGAGAATACATTACAAATTTATTGCCTGGAAGTTTTTGCACACTGATTTTGAGTCACCGAGAGAATACTTTCATAATTCTTTAAGTGATTGCTTTACTTAACACTTTAGCTTTCAGAGAATTTTCTAAGATACCCATTTATATTCCTGGAGGTATTAATAGCATTGATCAATCACCTCTGGTAAAAGCAAAAGGTGCTTCTGTCTGGCTAGGTGAGGCAGTTCAGAAGTGCTTCTTTTTTAAGTGATAGCTGATGTAAGAAGGCATGACTTCTTGGCATCCAGCAAGGCAAGCCTGAACTCAACCAAGGGAATCACCCAGAGCTTAACAACCAATATGATAACTGCAGTAATGAGTTGCTAAAGCCAATACATGTCTGAAAACGTGCAGAAATCTGTGGAGCACAGAGACTATGAGCAGACAGCAGGAACAGAAATTGTTCATATCACATGAGAGACTGAGTGATGAGTTCTGGCACTGAAGAATGCAGTTTGCAGAATCCAGTGAGGTGTAGGGCAAGCGTGGCAGAGTACTTGCGTGTGAATAGGCACCATCTGGAAGTCACTGCACCCACAAACTGTGCCCTAGGCTCCCTAACCTTCTGGTCTTGAATGTCAAGAAAAGAGTTCATGAACAGCAAAAGTTATGAGATCTGATTTCTTGTGGAATTATGCACTTTGTCCCTTTATCTTCTGCTGACCAGCTTCTCCACTAAACACCCACTGGGCATGGCTGAGATTACTCATGTTCTAATTAATTAGCACAGTATGAACAAAACAGCTGTCTGGCTGGTTGTTACAGAACGTGATCTGCAGTTCATATGCCTGATTTACCTCAGCAAGGGCATTAATTTTGCTTTCTCCTCGGTTCAACTACCTCAGGTTTTACAAAACTTGTAGGAGCTTGATTATTTCCAAGATCACAACCGTCTGTGAAATATGGTTTATATTTGCTATCAGTTTAAAGCTTACTTTGGAAAGAGGAACGAGATGGGGACCAAAAGACAGAGACTGTGTGCTATAAATGTTTTTCATTTTTGTCTAGAAATGGAATTTGATTTTCTAAGGGCAAACTGCAATACTATATGCTTAAATTCTGCAGAAAGCTACAAACTCATCAGTTGAAAATAGAACTAATAGGTTAAAAATCGGTGATGTTGCAAGGTGACAACAATCCTCAATATGATCTGGGAGAAAAAAAAAAAAAAAAGCAATACCTAGAGAATAGGAGATGAGGTACTTCCAAGAAAAGCTCAAGAGTATTAATGCTATTGTAAAGGGTCCAGGTGAAATCACTTCAGTGACAAATTTAGTAAGAAAAACCTAGCTCAGATTGGAACATAGATAAATGAGGGATAATAAGATGGTAAGAAAAATGAAGAATTCGATCATTCAGGTCATTGTCATGTTTTGTATCAGTCACTGTGTATATTATTTCATTAGTATTGTTCTTCTTCTCTTTGTGCTGTTCTATTAAACTCCTCTTATGTCAGCCCGTGGGGGTTTTTGCCTTTTCCTCCTCATTTTCCTTACCATCCTACTGAGGGATGAGGGTGCTGGGCAGTAGTGTGAGTGGCTGTGTGGGGCTCAGCTGCTGGCTGACAGCTTCTAATACCAGATCCCAGCAGTGTTGCTTGCTCTGCTACTTTGCAGGATATGTCTTGCTTTTTCATGTTTTTTGATTCCTCTGTTTCTGGAGGTAGTTCCACCAGCAGCTAAGCCTAAGCTAGGTAGTGAAGCCCCTTTTATGGCTAATGGACATGCATACTTTTTGAGGGCAAATCATCTCATTTATCTTCACCAGTGAAATATCTTTCCTTCTTGCTGCTCAGTGGAACAGAGTGATCTCATTTAGGAATTCTATTTCTTACTCCACCGACTTCTTGCTTAAAATACTCAGCTCTGTGTGAAATCTCCCTGTCTTCACTCCCGACCACCCATGGTGTTGATACTTTTACTCTTTTTCACATTTTGCTGTTTGCACTTTCTGCCCATCAAATTCAACTTTATAATAGTCATTATTTCAGTAAAAAGAAGAGCTGTAATCCTTTCTGGAAATGCCTCCATACATAGTATTCCATAAAGAACAGAAATTGCATCAAGTTTTTATCCAGGATTTTTACTAAAAAGACTCTTTCACCTAATCAAATGATTCATTTTCTGTCTTGTCAAAGGAATGCAGTGAAACATGAAAAAGTCAATACTATTCTTATGCCATTATTGTGCAGACTACATGTATTTATCTGCTGTTACTGCTTTGAAGTTTCAGTAAGTAAAATGTATATGGACAATCATCTCCATGAAAAAAAACCCAAATTATTACTCCCACACTGTTATATTCTTTGAGATACATTCCACAACCTTCATTACATAGGGATTTCCTACCCAGCTGAGTTCTCAGCTGGTAAAATAACTCTTGCCTATGCTGACTCTGTGCTGTTGGGAAAACTGGATACTTCTATTGGACTCTCCTTGGAAGGATTATTTTCCTATGCCTTCAGAAGGACACAGCTTCTTAACTTCAGCTAGTGCACAACAGATAACTGTTCCTTCCTGGGTCAAGTATAAGTCCCATTTTTATCATCTGATAGGTATTTTGGTGGGCCCAGATGATTGGACTGGAGGGAGGATTTACAGGTAGTCAGGGAATAGAATTCTTACCAGCCTAGCAGAACACATGAGACAAGCAGGTGGGAGTACAGTAGCAAGTTTAGAACTTTAAAATGTATCCAGTGATGGCTCATTCACATTATGGATAAAAGAAACAGGATTGGGGATATACTATCAATTTCCATTCTATGCTTGGAGCATTTTATTTGCTTGTTTATAGTGTTATGTTGTCCACAGCATGTGAAGGACCCCTCACCAGCTTCGTTGTCCTTCTGAGGACATGCTCCAGGACCTCAATGTCCTTGTAGTAAGGGCTCTAAAACTGAACACTACTTAAGGTGTTGCCTTAAGTGCTGGGGACAGTCACTTCCCTGGTCCTGCTGGCTGTACTGTTCCCGATACAAGCCAGGATGCTGTTGGGTTTCTCATCCACTTGAGCACACTGATGGGTCATTTTCAGCCAGCTGTCGACCAGCACCCCCAGATCATCCTCTGCCGGTCAATTTCCAACCACCCAGCCGCAAGCCTGGAGCGCTCATGGGGTTGCTGTGCCCTATTCGTCTGCTCGCCGGGGTTGACGGCGCACCTTTGTGGCCTGCACCCGTCACACCAGCGGCACGCCCGGAGCGGCGGCAGCCCGGGGAGAGCGGTGGTTCCCCGCCGCAGGCCGCCGCTTGTGTTTACCGCATCTCCCGGTAACGGCTGCGGCGGGCTCCGTCCCCATAGCAACGCGTCCCGAGTGGCCGTGTGGGGCCCGGCGCAGCTCACGCAGGGCAAGGTAGGGGGAAGCGGGTTTCTTGCGGCCTGGGGGGGTTCCACGCAGCCGTCGGGTTCCGGGATGCCTTTCGTCTGCCCTAGCAGCCCTGAGCCCAGGCAGTGCCCTGCGGCGCGGCGGGTTCTCGCTCCGGACTTTCGCTGGTCCCGTCTGGCTTCACGGGCGAGTCTGACAGCCTCTTTTTCTCCGCTTAAAGAACATGTCTGGGAGGGGGCGTTGCTGCGAGTTGCATGTGTCTGTCCCCCTCTCACTTAGCAGAGAAATCAACTTTACAAGGAGAATTTGAGAGCGTTTTATTACAGCCACGGCAGAGCCTTTTTGCTGTCAACTCTCCGAGTACTAACAGTGCAAAGCTGGGGGAGGGAAAAAAAAAAAAAAAAAAGGAAAAAAAAAGTTTTCATCTGATTTCTCTATTTCTTTAAAATTTGTGAATTGCCTTCTTCAGTCCCTTCTTTCCCACTTCATTGATTGACGTTGTTCTAAGAACAAATCTAAGAATCTAATAATTCCTAGATTTATTTCAATTTATAGCAGCCACAGCGAGTTGCATTTATCAGTTGGGAGCTGCTTGGTCATTCTCTGTGTTTCTCTGCTTAGGTGAACACCTTTGTTACTAGCTGAGACCATGGGAGCAGCATTGGCAAGAGCAGCTCAGTGGACTGCTGCTGGTGTTGGAACTGGCACACTTGAAATCACCCCTTTGAACCAATCTCTTCTAGATCAAATTATTAAGTTTGTGGAAGACTTCAGTGCTAGACATCCTCAGGAAGCAGCATTTGTCTTCAGAGAGCCCCTTGAGTGGAGAACACAATTGGACTGTTCAGTATTTGGAGAGGGCTATGAGATCAAGTAAGTTTGACCAGCAGTCTGGTTGGGAATGTTGAAGGTGAACTATGAAGCAAAACTGCTCATTTAGCATTCAAAACAGCCTTAGTATATTTGGGAGGCTAAAATGAATGGATGTTTTGCTGATAAGTATTGAAAAATACTGACTTTAAGTTTGTAGAGGTTTTGAGAGTTTGAGACTTTCTTGTCTTGGCTGGGATAAATTATGATCTTTTCTCCAACTTGAATCCTTCCCATGCACTCCAGTTCTTCACCAACTGTTCCACTGTGGGTCCTTTCCATGCGGTGTAGGCCTTCGGGAGCAAACTGCTCCAGTGTAGGTGCCTTGCTAGGTCTTCAAATCTGGCCAGTGAATCTGCTGCAGCATGAACTCCTCTCCACGGGTCCACAGGTGCCGCCAGGACCCTCCTCTAGTGTAGTCTTTCTGTGGGGTCCCAAACTCCTTTGGGCAATCCATCGGCTGATTTTCAGTGAATAAATTGGTTTACTTTGGAAGTTTCCTGCAATACAGTTTAAAGGAATTGTATATGTTTTACCATAATAATAACATTGGGTAACAATCAAGATTCTTCCCTAAAGTTCTTTTTTTTAAAAAAGATATAATTTATTTTTTCTAGTGAAGCAACTGTCCAGTCTGAAGCCAAAGGCAAAGATGGCCAACCATTACTTCTCCTCACGGCATCCACTCTCAGAGTGCGCAGTTTTGACCAGCTGTCCCGTTTGCTCCACACTGCCATGGAGAAAAAGCTCAAGGAAGCACGGTCATGCCTTGAAGGTTTCCTTTTTCAAATTTTAAAAAATCTTCTCATCATTGCCCTCTCTTTAAAAGTGTATCTTCTTATTCAGTTAACCTTTATGAAATTTGAAGAAAGGAATTTCTTCGTTTTAGATGTATGGGAAGGTGTTGATTCATGAGGGTGGCTAAAGGTGCTGATGCAGAACTTAATGAAGGTCTCTTTTGTATTTTCACAGAATCAATAATGATCTTTAATAACGTTAAAATTTGAAGCTGCTTAATCTCATGTACATATTTGTGTGCACTGATTATTAGCCCAGCTACAATGACAGAAAGTAGGCTTAAATTTACGGGAAAGAATGTCTTAATGGAGGTGAAGAGCAGATTTCCCTGTTTGTGGATTAGTTCTCTTTTAATACATTACACCCTTAAAAAATAGCCAAAGGAAAACTTTGGTGCTTATGACATTCTTACCTGCACTAGGTACACAGTGAGCACTTTCAGGTCCTCACAAAGGCTTTAAAAATACAGATCTGAGTACTTCCACTGTGTCATATTTAAGTCCTACATCTTTTAAACTGGAAAGAAGAGCTAAGATATGCTAAACTGGGTATCTTCCTACATTGGAGGTAGAAGATAATAGTAATACTCTTTGATAACTTTAGTAGAAATTGCACCTGCCAAACTAAAGTAGAAATGCTCACACTGGATCAAACTTCACATCTATCTCATATAGAAACTGTCACTGACAGTAATCAACCATAAGGGTAAGGAAAGATTAATATGGACAGGGTATCACGCAGGGGACTTGTTGGCAAGAACAGAGCAAACTGGTTTTGTAAAACCCATTGACATGCAGTTAGGTCACTGGCTACCAGAAACAACAGGTGGCATAGCTGAGGAACTAATGAGGCTATTGGGAATGCTGCTACAACACTTTAAAGATGTTGTTTAACACTAAATCATATTTCCAAAATGTGAATTTTTCAGTGAGTTTCTGTTTTGGTGATCAGCCAGACATATTTTCTGTAAAGGAGGTTATTGGTAAAGGGAAATACTTAATATTCACCTCTTGGCTGACTGAATCTTAATCTTCGTTCTGAAAAGCAATTTTGGTTCTTTTTAATGAAAACTTTCTTTCTGTTCATAATGCTTCCATATCTTTCAAAGTGCATTTCAAATTGCAACAAAGAATATATCATACAGTAATATTTGATGGATAACTGTGCACATTATTAAAGTTCCTAAATTAATAGTATCAAAATTATTCAGCAGTTGAGATAAAAGATGTTTGTCTTGTCTAATAATTTTTAGCATAGTACTACATGGTATGATTCTGTTTCACATCTACAGCTAACAGAGATCCTATAGTGAAAATTCTTGGCCATGAATATGGGACTGTTGAAGGAGAAGATATGCCCATATTGCATTTACTTGACAAAGTGAAAAAAGATGATGATCCTGAAACAGAGATGAAAATGAAAATCTTTCTCCTTCTCCATCAGCTGGATTTGCAACTGCTTAATAGTTCTTTGAAACACATGTCACAGTAAGTGCTTTTCAAATGGAAAGTAAGCATGTCAGCCAGTGCAACTTTTGTTCAGTCAGATTGGTTTCAATCTCCAACACGTGCTTTTGGTGTGGGCATAAGGAAATTCACTGAAATAACTTTCAATAAGTTATTGAAATAAAATCATTTTTTGTTCTGAATATTTTGCTGTCGGTGCAGGTATGGGAATGTGTGACTGTGACTGTAGGGGTTTATTGCATATGTTTTGCATTTTGCCAGCAAATTGAAGCCATTGTCACAAACAACAAAGTGGCAGTTAAATGTTTTCAGGGATGTGTTTATTTCTATGTGGAAGCATTACCTTGAGTCTGTTTCATAGTTACAAAGACTTCATATTAGCAATGAAACGAAAATGTCACTGAATTAACTGATTAAAGAATGGAAGATGAGACATTTTCAGATTTTTCTGGTTACTATTAAGGCTCATTGTAAAAGGACAAAAAAAAAAAAAAAGTAGTAATATTCTCTCCTAATTTCTCTGACTGCATCCTTTTGATGAATACATTTTAGACCATTTTCTGTTCATTGCAGAGTCGTAAGGCTAAATCCAGCTGCTATAAATAATGAAGTGACTCTTCTCAAGAATTTCTCTGGGGAAGGAGAAAATACAGTGCTGGAATCACTGGAATATACATCAGGTTCAGATATGATTATATCTCACATTTGTATACAACCTTATTAAAGTACTTTGTGAAATTTGCTAAATTAAGTTCAGTAATGAATTTCAAGTGGTTATGTATACTTTAAAGCTATCTGAAAATATGTTTTAATTTACTATATGGGATGATGTTCCCTTTAGTTATAGAAACAATCTCCAATTCTATGAAATTCTTCAGTGGAAGTAGAGGAAGTAAACCAAGTCCCTGATCCTGAGAAGTACAAAGCACAGTTGCAGTTCTTAGTTGGATTGGGCCATGGGTCACAGATCTTTGCATGATTCATTCCTAACTGAATATGAATGTTATTTGTATACATGTTAGCTATATTAATCATCAAACATAATATTGAAAAATACTTTTAAACAGGATGAAAACACTAATGCTAATTGGTTGCAGATTACACGTTCTCTAATGGATGCCGAGCTCCTCCCTGGAGACAAGTGCACGGAGAAATTTGCTATTTAGTCATCAAACCACATGACACTGATCCTTTGCATATCACTTGCAGCACAGCAGGAGTGTTTTTAAATGGAGTAAGTAATAGTAAAAGATTCCATGGAGTAATGAATATTTTTATCTGCTAAAATAAAAAAATCCATCAGGTTTATAGTAGTGGTGTTGAGGCTGTAAGACCTGCAGAATTAGTTTCTTGGTACAGAAGGAGAAGACACAGTCAATGTGTGCTAGTTTTCCCATATGTTTGAAGTGGTTTTATTTTCTGTAAGTTTTATGTTAGGGTGTATTCTGCACTTTTTGCTAGCAGTGTTTGCCTAGTCCTTAAATGTGTCCTAACAATCCTTCACACTCTTCCTCTGTAAAGGTACTGTGGGGCTTGTTGCCTCTGTAGTGCCTCACTGCTCTTGATGTGTAATGTTACCATACGTGGCTAATACAGCTTGCTTTTATCTTGTTGTAAATGATAAGCTGTTCTTTCTCTTTCAGTGCAAGCTTTTTATAAATTATTTATCTCTTCTGCTTTCCATTTTGGCTACCTCTTTCCTTACAAATAGGTTTTATTTGGGACAATATAGGGGTATGTGTGTTAACAAGTGACCAGAGCTCTTAGGTTCATTTTGAAGAGAGACTGATGTCCATCAGGCATAACTCCACAAATGTGTTTCCTAAGAGTTAAGAGGTCCAGGGAAATTTTGCATGTTTTTAATGGATTGAAGCTAATAAAGCCTAGGCTAGTCATGTAATATTATTTTCTGATCCTTTTAGGCATCTGCCACAGAGCACTGGAAGCTGATATTTACTTGGTTGTTTGCCGTAAGCCATCATTTCTTTTCAGTGCAGCTACACACAGTACAATTAACTGACAGTAATTACTTTCACAGTCCTATGTAATATCTTGATTTTCTGTTGGGATGCATGGAGATGGTCCAAGAATCTTTACAAAGCATTGTTGAAGTCTGATGGACTCTGCTGAGCATGAGACTTCTGTACCTAATTCATTACAGTGTGACCTCTGTGCTTTTTAATACTATTTTATGATGCAGATTAAATTACCTGGGTAAAGTAATACTACTAATAATTGTAAATTTATTCCTTTTTTTAAAGGGTCAGCAAGAGGGTAAAGATTCCATTGACTATGAAAGAAAAAGTGAGGTATATAAAGATATTGTCACATTTCTAAGGGAAAGATCACCTAGATTTGTAGAAAATATGGCTAAACAGGTATGTATTTACTGGCCTTGCTCCAGCTAACATTTAGAGTTGTAGTGGTGGTGTAGAGTGCTGGAGGAAACATACTCTTTAATGTGGTCTTAGATGGTCAAGCTATGGCATCAGTTCCCCTGTGATTTGTCTAGTTTGTCACATGTTAAATTGTCTTGTCTAGAGTAGATTTTCAGAGAAAGGGAATTAGCATGAGTTTGTGATTAGTTGCATCAGCAAGCCTGGGAAAGCCAATTCACATCAGGGACCAGTCAAAAACAGATCATATTGTGACAGTCTCTTTAAAACCTCCTTGATCTGGGTACTCAGAGGAATGTCTTCACCTACCTGGGAGTGACAGCTGCAATAATAATATTAATTAATAACCATAAGCTGTCTCTCCTGTGAAAATTGAATATGTTCCAACAGAGAATAAGAATTGACAAGGGTCCTTTCTATCTGGGATATTTTTGATCAGCCATGGTACTTGACACAGACAGCTGAAGGATTGGTAGGTGCCACTTGTCTCCATTCTTGTATGTGACTTGTTCAACATTGTTTCGTCCTGAGAGACAGAAGAAGAAAAAAAATCTGAAATGGAATGTGTTTACATGAACTCTAATCTATATCAAATTTAAATTACTTGGAACTAAAGTCCAGCAGTTCATCATAGCCTGTGTTAGTAAATCCTTTATGCAAGGAATAGTTTTTGTACAAATGATACATTGAAAGCAAAATGACTGACTGCAATTCTGGATCTTAAAACTCATTTGGAATGAGGTTGTGTAAAAGTACTTGTGTCACAAATGATTTAACATATTAGAAATTGAGTGTGTTTAGGAAGTTCCAAATTTAGCTAGCTCATTTATTTTAAAAAAACTTTAATTTGCACATGGTAGCTGCTACTTTCCAGCTTAATGTTGTGTACTTTTAAAGGCAATTTGACTTTAACCTTATAATATAATCCTACATTTAATGCATAGAGTTTTTAAACACAGCATCCAGGAATTGTGCTTATAATTTATTAGTTTAATATGCATTATTCATATGCCAGTATGATTGACAAACCATATCTCTTTCTTTAATTAGGAATATAATTTTTTTAAAGAACCAACATCTGAGAAAAATTATCAGCATATGGAAGTAGTTGATGCTAAGGTCTCTGGCCAACCCCAGAACCTTGATGATTTTACAGAAAAGAATGTATGTAAGAAACTGAAAAGTTCTGCAGCAGGAAGGAGATCCATTGATGAGAAGAAATTGGAACCATCTATGAAGTGGAAGAATATCAAGATTTCCACTTCCCACAGGTAAGTAGTTCTCTTTATAATGGTATTTTCCTACAGTTCTCTCTAAACTGGTAATGACTGGATTGCATCTACCAGTTTTCATTGTTACCTTAAATTAGAAGCTATAAAACAAAATTTACCACATGGTTAATTTCTAAGAAGAGAGTATGGAGTACCAATGAGATTGTTCAGTTTTGATGTCATGCAATACTTCGATGATGTCATGGCATTACCAAAGCAAGGCAGAGAAATATCTTGCCACCATTTGCAGTACCTTCCTCCAGGACTGTGAGGTTATCATCTTTTTGGTGTAAAAAGTCCTTTAAAGCAGAACAGAGTAGTCTAATCTCACCACATTTTCTGAGGGAAGCAAAAGAGATGGAAAATCAGAATGACTCTTATTCTACTAATTTTAAACAATTTCATATTACATAAACAACTTTTCTAGCTTTGCGTAGCAACAGTCTTCACTAATGAGGTTACCTCAAGGTTTGGACTTCCAAAAATAGAGTTTACTGGGTATTGTTGGATGTCTGCTGATATCAGAGCTCCATTCTGATTTCATAAACACAAAATCAGGAAACCTGGAGGAAGAAGAGTATTTTCTCAAGGCTGCTAGTTTGACATGTTGCAAGAAACATTTCAAGAGATTTTTGGTGTGACTTACAGTCATCAGTTAAAAGATGTGCTTTTCCATAGACAAGAGCTTATTTTTTTTCCCCATAGTCATTATAAGTGTCTCTAGATGTAATGAAATTTTAATGATGAGTATTATTTTCATTCATTGTTGTGACTGTGATAGTATGACCAGCTCAGCCTTGAAAGAACTCTCTGTTTCCTAACATTGTAAATTAGGGGGCCTGTCACCTAGATAGTTGCTATTGGTCATGGTTGGAGATGGTATTGTAGGATAAATCGACCTGTGGTTTGTCTGGATATGCTCATTCTTTGTTCTGGTGTCTAATAAAATATGATATGATATAATAAGATATAATAATTAGTCAGTTAAGACACAGCACAAATTCCGTTTAATGAAGTTCATCGTGTAGACTCCTAAGCTCATATAGCCAAACATATGTGTCCAACCATAGCTATGTGGTTTGATGTGTATATATATCTACAATTTTTAAATAACTTTTTTAATATAAACCCAAATATTTTAGTGACAAGGCTGCCAAGAAAGATACTGGAGAGGAGAAAAGAAGTCGTACTGTGTCTCTGAAAATAAAAAAGAAAGGCCGTGGCATTTCTTCTGCATCTGTTAAAATACAGCCAGCTTCAAACAGGTATGGCTTACTTGGTTCTAACCCTTCCCTTTAATAATGTTTGTTTTCCATATCTACAGTAATTAGTAATGGCATTTAGAAGCATAGAATCATAGAATGGTTTATGTTGGAAGGGACCTCAAAGATCATCTAGTTCCAACCCCCTGCCATAGGCAGGGACACCTCCCACTAGAACAGATTGCTCATCCAAACTAGTCTTGAACGCCTCCAGGGAGGGAGCAGCCACAACCTCCCTGGGCAACCTGTTCCAGTGTCTCACCACCCTCACTGGAAAGAACTTCTTCCTAACATCCAGTTTAAATCTCCCCTCTGCCAGTTTAAACCCATTACTCCTTGTTGTGTCATTACAAGACCTTGTAAATAGTCCCTCCCCAGCCTTCCTGTAGGCCCCCTTCAGATATTGGAAGGTTACTACAAGGTCTCCTTGAAGGCTTCTTTTCTCCAGGCTGCAGAGTCCCAACTCTTGTAGTCTGTCCTCATAGCAGAGCTGCTCCAGCCCTCTGAGCATCTTTGTGACCTCCCTTGGACTCACCCCAACAGTTCCATGTCCTCCTTGTGTCGGGAGCTCCAGAAGTGACACTGTCAGTTGGCTATTTCTAACGCTGCTGTTAGGCAGCATTGTCACACCTGTTTAACATGTGCTCATTCACATTAGTGCCTACCTGTTTAAAATGGACGATGCTGTTTGTTCTTTCTTAGTAAAACATCAGGCAGGTTTGGAGGTGTTAGTGAAAGCTCCTCAGAGAGTGAGTCAGATGAAGAACAGCCTGTACGTCACCAGGAAAGACACACTGATTTGCCATCAGAATACTGGGGAATTCAGAAGCTTGCAAAATTTTTAAAGGTAAGTAAGAAGCATTGATAGGTTTTGTTTATAAAAAGAAAAAAAAAAAAAGTTGTACTCTTTACCTTCTGCATCTGAGGACAACACTCAACCTCCTCATCCTTTCTACCTTCCATATATTTTAGAATAGCCTTGCTATGTAACATGTTAAAGCTCTCTAACTGTGGATGTTCTTACCACATACCCATTTCTCTTTTTTGTTTTTTTTTTTCTTTAATCTGCTTTTTTTTTTTTACTTACATAGAGCAATCTCTTCAGTGTTATTTCAATCTGAGGATGGTATAATTTCTTTATTAATTATTTGGTTTCTGGTTTGCTTTTTTAAGTGAAACTTTCCAAGATACTTCTTTATGTGGATAATAACTTTCAAGAGTTTTTATTAAAACTGAGCACTTGCCTAAAGTCTTTCATCAACTATGATTAATGCACGACTGAAGTAATTCTAACGTGGTCTTGTGTCTGAGTGGATGCTGTTAGTGGACAGAAAATGTATCATAAACAGGCCTCTTCTAAAGGAACAAGAGTTGGGTTTTTTTTTTTACACAGACTTGCTGAAAATCTTTTGGAACCTATAAATATAGATGTTTGGAATTCTGTGTATGTCTGAAACGTAAGAAAAAAAAAACAACAGCCATCTACTATTCTGGAAAACTCTAAAAGTAATTATGTTTTTTCCCTCAGGAGAAATTCCTTTACAAGTTTGTACAGGAATTTATGTACTGTAAGTTACTAACAAAAGCCCTGGTTTATTTGCTTTTTGAAGTACAGCTACAGAGTGTACACATCTGACTGATAAAATGATGGTGCTGGCATTTGGTACAGCAGAAATGCTTGTGAGAATATGCAAAACTTTGGCTCCTTCCAGTTCTTTAACCACTGTAGAAGTTATTCTCGTTGTTTTTAAAAGTTTTCAGCGCACTCACATTGTTTGTTCTCAGTTCGTATATGTGGGACCCATGCTAGAATTGTAGCCAAGGACATGCAGAAAAGCACAGGCAATCTAAGTTTCTCTACAGTTCTCTGTGCCTTATCTTTTATAGATTGGACCTCTATATCTGCTATGCTAAAATAACCCTTTGCAGATGCTACAATAACACTTTACAAATGTAACCTGGAGTAATATTCAGCATGCAACCTGCTTAGCTACCTACTAATGCTGATCACACAATATATACAATAATATATATGTTTTGCATTGTGCAGTTATTTGTATTTCCACAATTCAAGGTGTTGCTTTCCAATCATTCTGTCTTATGGATCTTTGTACTTTTCTGAGAGCTCAAAGAAATGATCATACTATTTGTTAGTGAAGACTCAGGATCCTTCTGGAGAGGATGCTTGAAATTCATTACACACAGACGCAGAATCACAGAATGTTAGGGGTGGGAAGGGGCCTTAAAAAATCATTGAGCACAACTCCCTTGCCAAAGCAGGATCACCTAGAGTAGGTCACACAGGAACACATTCTGACAGGCTTTGAATGTCTGCAGAGAAGGGGACTCCACAACATCTCTGGACAGCCTGCTCCAGTGTTCTGTCACCCTCACAGTGAAAAAGTTGTTCGTTATTTTTATATTGTTCCTTGTTGTATGATTGGACATCACCAAGAAGAGTCTGGCTCCATCCTCCTGACACTTGCCCTTTACATCTTTATAAACATGAATGAGGTTACCTTTCAGCCTCCTCTTCTCTAAGCTGAAGAGCCCCAGCTCTCTCAGCCTTTCCTCATACAGGAGATATTCCATTCCCTTAATCATCTTTGCAATGATTATTACTGTTGATGAACTCTAAAATCTTTTCATTTGTGGACCACCCTCTTTACTAACAAGGCTCTTTTCTCCTGGTTGTGTAATTCTCAAACTCCTTTTCCTCTCTAGATCCTTCATGTGACCATAGATTTTTAGTATTGAACTTGGTTCAGTACTGAAAGATGTTTGCACTTACACATAACCATTTGGAATGAAGAGGGAGAATGGCAAATAGGAAAATACACTCTCCATGCTCCTCTGTTTTAGAAATGAGCACGTTTTTTCCAGCTGTCAACAAGCAAAATTACTTAATGGCTTAGAACTAAAAAAAGAAAGGGGAGCATTTTTGGTCAAATGGTGTGTACCTGTTAAGAAGTGTTTATAATACAAAATTCCATACTCTGACAAAATTCTGTTAATGAGAATTCAAATGTGGACTTGTTTATGCATTCACGCAGACCTGAGCCTTCCAATAGTACTTTTAATTACATATATATTAAACAGAGTACTAGAAGAGATACTTAAATAGTTCTGTCTTGATTCTTAGCTACGTAAAGCAAGAAATCCCTGGTGTCAGATAAAGCTGAAAAGAGATGCCTCAGTGCCATACCACAGACATGGGTTGAAATGTTTTATTGATGGAGTGCTACTTCGGCTTGCACATGGAATTAATTTTAATTCAAGTATAAATACTGCACTTCTGGCCAGACTTAGGAGATTTTTTGGCATTCTTGTTGTTCATGTAGGCAAGTGTTCATGACACATGCAACATAAGTGAAAATAAATTTATGGCTGTGATATTTAAGTATCTACAAGCATATTTATATAGAAGCACAGATTTCAGAGGGCTTATATGTCTAGAGAAGTTGCATACATCATTTGCACATGTTGAACATTTAATAAAATGCCTTAAATAATAGATGTTTGAGATACCAAGTCAGAAAACACCATCTGTAGGTGCAACCATTTTGTGAATGCCTGCTAAAGTAAATGTATTCAGCAAGGCTACATAAAGGATCAGCTTGCAAACAGCTTCCATAAAACCTGAAAGCTGCTCTAGTTTTTACACTAGTGTTAGATTGTCATGCAAACCTGAAAAGATTGTTGCTTTTTGTGTTAAGCAAACTTGCTAGATCCTCTGAATTGTGCCTGTAAGCTATATGTATGTATGCCTCTTCATGGGCAGAAAACCCCACTGTAGCAGAAATTCCCTTCTGACTTTTTGCCCTTCTCCATTCCCCCTCCTTTCTGGGAAAGAGGAACCATATTGGAATTGTTCCACTGGGAAGCAGCTAGTTCTGTGGTCTGGCTCCTTGTCCTACCTTCAATCTTCCCAGAGCTGTGAAACAGAAGATAGAACATTTGTGCTCTTGCTATGTCTCCTCACTGACTTAAGAGCAGGCAGCAAAGACATGTCCATGAGTTTGGTAATGGCATTGTGCTAGCCATGACTGCCTTGAGCAGCCTGGTTTGGTGGAGAGTGTCCCTGCCTGTGCCAGGGGTTGGAACTAGATGATCATTAAGGTCCCTGTGCTGTGAATCTAAGCATCTTCTTGGGCTAAGTTAGACAAAATTGGAATTAAGTGCTCAGTTGATGTTTGTAATAGTGAATTTCACTCAGAGCCCACTTCAGATATCACTTTATTTATTAAAATAGTGCTTGTGAAGTGTTAGATTTCTAGAGAAAGGACTACATTTTACATGTGAAAAGTTTTAGGAGTAGGTGAAAAGGGAAACACCAGGTAGAAATGCCAAACCTTCTTTGAGGCAAAGATGTGGTTGTTCACTGAAAGAAAGAAAAGCAAACAAAAAACACCCAACAAACCAGAAGGAGAAAGAAAAGAAGGCTGGGCACAATACTTTGTGCTGCCTGCTCTTGAGCACTGTTTATTGCTGGTTTTAAGATAAAGTCAAGATGTTGAGAGGTGAATTGGGACTGGTGACTGTGCCAGGAATAACTTCAATCTCCAGAATAAGACTTTAATCCTCTAAGCCTCTGTACCGCTTGGTTTTGGTTCCCTGTAAAGGTGTGATTTATATGGACACCTATGCCAGGCTGAGCTCTGGATAGAGTTTTGCAGGACCACATCAGTTTCTTACCTGGGAAGTCCTTCTCCTTTTGGCTGTATTTCAGAGGTAGACTAGTAAACCACTTAAATCTCACACTTCATGTAAAGTGTCTACTAATTTTATATCTGTTTTGAATTTCTTCAGTTAGAACAACTTAATTCCCAGAACAGCATTGTTTCTTCTCTTTGGAATCACAGGTGAATGAACCTGCTGTATCTGCCCAGCTGTTTGCATCTTCTGCCAGGTTCAGGAGCAGGGGAAAGGCTGTGGTACGGCACAGGAGCTAAGGAGGATGTGCCCCTAGTATGGTCTTGAATGCCAGTTCCCAGATGCCTGTGTGCCCTGGTGATACATGGCAGTGGATGGCTGGGAGAGGAGAACATCTGTCTCATGACTCAGTGAAGTCTCATTCACTGAACAAGGAAAAGGTTGAAAGAACTGCAGGATACAGTGGGTGTATTCAGGTCTGCTCCACAGCTGCCTTTTGGCTGGACCTTTGGAAGACTGCTGTGTTCAAGCAACATTTCTGTAGCTGGCAGGAAGCCCCACTGTATTGGGCTGACACTACACAAAGATGGCAAACAGACCAGGGAGACAGGAATGCACGGGAGTATTCCTTCTGGTCTTCGCCTCTTCCTTTTTCATTCTCTCCAAATCTCTGAAAGTCCTCACTTATTTCTAGGCAA
Organism: Ramphastos sulfuratus; assembly: GCA_013399055.1. Classification (NCBI taxonomy): domain Eukaryota; kingdom Metazoa; phylum Chordata; class Aves; order Piciformes; family Ramphastidae; genus Ramphastos; species Ramphastos sulfuratus. The sequence goes on along the minus strand of WBNM01043381.1, from coordinate 49,321 downwards.
TTTGGTCAAGGAAATGGAAACCTAAGAGATTAGAGCTATAGGTCTAGTCCTTACAGTGCATATCTTGCAGTATTGACTGGGCAAGGCCTACTGCCCATCACTTCTGCAGTTCAAGCAGCGATGAGCCAGGAGGATGTAGTGTGGCTGATGCAGGCATAGTAGTAGTATTGCTGCAAACAGAGTTTATTTCCTCTTCTTAGGAAGCTGAGATGTATCAGTTACGGAAATGCAACTGTGTGCTGACTTATAGGAAGGAATAGTGGATCCCCAGCTGAGCTCTTTGCACATGGACAGAAGAAAGGTTAGAAATGCAGAAAAACAAATAGGCAGTGAAACGACACAGGGAGGCTCTGCCTGGAACTAAAATGCAAGATCCGAAATAAGAGTTTTGTGTAGATGCTGTTGATAGACTGTATGGGATAGTTTTATTCCCTAGGAAAAGAGAGAGAGAGACATCTGGAGGCTGGAATTTAGGGGCTTTGGGCAAACCAGGGTGTAAGAAATCCCGTTATGTTTGAAGGGTGGCAATGTGGATAAGGAAGGTTCAAACTCTTATGGAAACAGAAAACTGTTCCGGAACATTTGAGAACCAAACCTTAAATGGCAGCCGTGTGTGGAGTTCTTTTGCATTTGATAGATGAGGTTTGCAATGTGAGATTTCTCTCACAGAATCACAGAATGGTGGGAGTTGGAAGGGATTCACCTGCTGAGGCAGGTTTGTCCAGATCAGGTTGCACAGGAATGCATCCAGGTGGATTTTGAAAGTCTCCAGAGAAGGAGACTCCACAACCTCTCTGGGCAGCCTGTTCTAGTGCTCCGTCACCCTCAAAGTCAACAACTACTTGCACTTTTCCTACTATGCATTGATATCAAGTCACTCATGGTTGATTTCTAAAATGAGATGTCATGTCTGAGCTCTCAGGGGTTGGACATCTGAAAAATAAGCATCTTCCTCAAAAACTTTAAAGCATCCAGCCTGTCAAAAGAAATTTATTACTTTCTTCTGCCGATGAAAATTCTGTAGCAGTCTCAGCCCCGCTGTGGTTTAGCAGGTGGTGGTGTACACAGCAACTCTTCTATGTGAACCAGTTATGAATTTATGGTACTTGTAAAGACACTGATGCAGCTTGAAGATTTTTTTTTTTTTTCCTTTCCTCAAAATTTGCATGAAATAGAAGACAGACACAAAGTGGAGTTTATTGCATAATGCAAAAGTGTAGCTTTCTTTGGTTACAGTGGTACTGACAACATTCCAGAATATTAAGGTTACACCAGTGCTCATTATAAAAAATTAAATCAGCTTCATAAATGATGCAGGGATTAAGAAAGCAGTTGTACTTTGGGATTAGCAGAAAAGGAATTCTGGTTTATACTCAAATACAGAACCTCAAAAGAGCATATTAGCCTAAGGAATAAAATGGGCCTTCATGTACTGATTAAAGTGAAACTACACAGTCAATTATAATTTTTTTTTAAGAAGAACATAGTATTAGTGTTCCAGTGTGCCCACTAAAGTACCCATTCTTGTTTACTTATTTTACATCTTGTGATATTGCTGAAGAGTTTTCCAGTACTCATAGAAAAAGCAAAGACAATCACAGGATCACAGGATGTTAGGGGTTGGAAGGGACCTCTCAAGATCATAGAACCAACCAAGTTCGAAGAGACCTCCAAGATCATCCAGTTCAACCTATCACCCAGCCCTAGCCAATCAACCAGAACATGGCACTAAGTGCCCCATCCAGGCTTTGCTTCAACACCTCCAGGGACGGCGACTCCATCACTTCCCTGGGCAGCCCATTCCAATGCCAATCACTCTCTCTGGCAACAACTTCCTCCTAACATCCAGCCTAGACCTCCCCTGGCACAACTTGAGACTATGCCCCCTCGTTCTGATGCTGGGTGCCTGGGAGAAGAGCCCAACCCCACCTGGCTACGACCTCCTTTCAGGTAGCTGTAGACAGCAATAGGTCTGCCCTGAGCCTCCTCTTGTGCAGGCTGCACACCCCCAGCTCCCTCAGCCTCTCCTCACAGGGCTGTGCTCCAGGCCCCTCCCCAGCCTTTGTGCCCTTCTCTAGACACGTTCCAGTACCTCAACATCTCTCTTGAACTGAGGGGCCCAAAACTGGATCTTCAGGTCCAAGCCCCCCTTCCAGAGCAGGACAAAAAACCTCTGATGTTTATGGATATTCCTGAAAACCAAACTGCATGGAGACTGCAAATGCAAATTCTGAGGAACTAACTCTTCATTTCCTGACTCTGCTTCCATTTTCACAAGAAAAGTTACTGGTGAACTTTACAACTATAATAGGATGCTTACATGATTGGCATAGAAGTTATGAGCTTGGTCAGATGCATAACCAAATGAGAAATCACTTAACATGTAAAAATTATTGAAGGATTTAGCTGTAACCTTGAAATCGGGCCCTAGATATGGAATAGATGCAAATATTAGAATCTAATAGCAAAAGTACCTAATTTGTGTAGGAAACATATTGCACATTATATAATTTTCCTCCCCACAATCTGTGGATGAGTTAACTGGCTTTTATTGATGATATCACATCATCAAGACTTGCTTGGGATTGTATTTTAGCTATTAAATACAAAATAAACTTATAAAAGTGCACATAAAATATTTGTATCTAACATAATTTTGCCCATGTAATGCAATTTTCAGGACTGACCAACCTTGGAGCTAATTGACCTGACCCTATTAGCAGAGTGTCTAACAGTGAGTTTTTTTTCCCTTATGAGGGTGTATGTTGCAGTAATATGAAGGAGGTTATTCAACTGAACTGAAAGATCATGACAAAGAATATATTTTGGTGCAGTTTGGCTAAATGATAGACTGTTATTTTTAAGAAAATACCAAATGTATGAGACATAATCCTGTGCCACCTGCCAGTGTTTCTAGGCACATGTTTAGCTAACCTGTCAGCCTTGGCTAACCTGTCAGCCTTCATATCACTCTCTTCTCTCCTGCTCATGAACATCTTTTCTTCCCATCTTCTAGTATTAGCCAATTTTTTTTTCTTTTCAGAAAAGAATGTGGTTGCTGAAGAAAAAAAAATAAAAGGAATAAAAATAAGGGAAAACTGCATTTTATAGTTAAGATATGTGTTTTTTAACAACCTAGCCAGTGCTGATCATGAAAAAGAAATCTTTTTTCATAATAAATTTACTGGGTAGGAAATATTGGCAAATGGTGAACAGGCAAATTATTATTATAATTGGCAGCTCTGAAGACTTGCATAGCTCTCTCCTCAGAATACTGTACAAACAATCATTCCTCATCACAAGAGACATATAAAGTTCATAACAGCCAGTTGATTTTTCACCATTAATGGCAGCTCTGATATGTTTCTGTGTAGCAGAGGCTTATTTAATGCTCTCAGGTCCACCCATTCCTATGAGTTGCATAGCTAATGAGATGAAAGACAAGATAATAATAAAGGGGGAAACAAAACAGACAAACCAAAAACCCCAACAAAACAGCAGAATTCCGTTAAAAAAGGAAGAGATCATGTTTCAAAAAATAAGGGCTGAGGAAAAAAAGTATAAAATAAGTGCTGTTTGATTCTCCTCTTTCTGCAAGGTTGTCTTCTATTGTAAAAGCAGGTAATTTAAGTCAAGGGCTACGGATTTGCCACTGACTACTGTCCTACTGGCCACACAGAGGTACAAGGGAGGTTATTCTGCCCCTGTACTCAGCACTGGTCAGGCCACACCTTGAGCCCTGTGTCTAGTTCTGGGCCCCTCAGCTCAAGAGAGATGTTGAGGTACTGGAACATGTCCAGAGAAGGGCACAAAGGCTGGGGAGGGGGCTGGAGCACAGCCCTGTGAGGAGAGGCTGAGGGAGCTGGGGGTGTGCAACCTGCAGAAGAGGAGGCTCAGGGCAGACCTCATTGCTCTCTGCAGCTACCTGAAAGGAGGTTTTAGCCAGGTGGGGTTGGGCTCTTCTCCCAGGCACCCAGTATCAGAACGAGGGGGCATAGTCTCAAGTTGTGCCAGGGGAGGTCTAGGCTGGATGTTAGGAGGAAGTTGTTGCCAGAGAGAGTGATTGGCATTGGAATGGGCTGCCCAGGGAGGTGGTGGAGTCGCTGTCCCTGGAGGTGTTGAAGCAAAGCCTGGATGGGGCACTTAGTGCCATGGTCTGGTTGATTGGCTAGGGCTGGGTGGTAGGTTGGACTGGGTGAGCTTGGAGGTCTCTTCGAACCTGGTTGGTTCTATGATCCTAAAATAACTGCAAATTGCCGCAGCTCTCTCACTCTGCCCTGTAGATAATCAAATAGTTTGCTTTCCCAATGAATTAGAACATGATTGTGTCTGAAAGCTACTAAGAACAGCATTCTCCATTGCTCTTGTAGAGTGAGAACAGCATTGTCCATTGGTCTTGTGTTCTACACTGGATGTAGGCTCAGTTTGCTGACAGCCTCCTATACACAGTTATTTCAAACGCATGTCTGTTCCTCAGCCATGTCTTCATCTATTTTTGTTTTTGCTATACTCCCACTAAGATCAGTTTTCAAGTTTGTTTTAGAACATTTCTCTCTTTGTTTTTCCTAGAGTATCGATATAGTATTGTTTTCTCTTGCAAAATCTTTTTGGCTATTTCAAATAGCACTGTCCTTTCTGTCTGCTCCAACAGCAGGATAGCTCTCCAGTAGTCTGTACAGGGCCTTCCTAGTTCAACTTCATCAAATTTTCACCACAGAATTATTTCCACTGGTTTCTCAAAAGACTGGATCCATAAAAATAAAATATGCATAGTAACATTAAGGTTTTTATTCTTTTTGTGAGCTGTGTGTGAGGCAAAATCGAAATTGCTTGTGACAGGTCTGACGCTGTCACAGGAGGTCAGTAGTACATCTTGGCTATGGGCAGGATGTCACATGGAGTCTGCAGTCAGGGTTTACAAGTATCAATGTTAACCAAACAGCAGTGTTGGTTTCATTGGGTTTTTAAAAAAGTTCCTCCTGGACACTTTTCTCTTTCTCGTTCAATCCTCATTTCCTGCTAATATCTGCATCTTCTTTTTACAAATATATATAGGCTTTATTTTCCTCAGATGTGGTGGCCAAAGACAAGCAGGGGGTTGTGTCCTTGTTCTAGTGCCAAGGCACTAAAAGGAACTGTCATGATGAACAGGGGATGCCTTGGACAGTTGCTGAAGCTGAGTTTGTTCATGGTGGAGTGTTATTGAGAGACTATGGTGGCTGCTGGAGACAATCTAAGATTTACTCTCTAAGCAGGGTTATCTGAAGAAACTTCCCCTCATGTGCCCTTCATTCACATGAGCTGAAGTCTAAACTCCAGTACGGCTGCCAAAGGTACTAGAGATGGGTCTGTGGTAACTAAAACCTAAGCCTGAGCTAAAACTCAGAATGACCTCGGTGCTCACACATTCACATGAATGATGACATTTGGAAGTAACAGTAATTTCTGATTTGCATTAACTCCCAAATTAAGGTCTGGTGCAGTGAACTAATCTAGAAGTCATACTGGGATTGTGGCTTTATTGTGCACATTACAATCTTTTTGGTTTTTATTTAAGATTTAAGAGTGTTGTTGATTGTCTTTGCAAAATTGTCCCCATGCATCAAATACACTCCTACACTGAAAAATTCAGAAACTGTTGAGATATTAGATATTACCCTGGACAGATTTTCTGTGTGTTTTGGGTCAGCACTTCACTTCTCTTAAAGTTTGAGGTTTGGGAAGTTACAGGGAATGTTTTTACATTCTAATATTCCTATTTCAATCAAGTAAAAATTCCTACATTTGTGCAAAAAACTACATTGACTCTTATCTCCTCTATAGCAGAAATGGAGGCTGGGTATTAGGAAAAAAAAAATTCACAGAAAGATTGGTCAGGCATTGAAATGGGCAGCCCAGGGAGGGAGTCACCAATCCTGGATGTGTTTAGAAGTCATTTGGATGTGGTCCTTGGGGATATGGTTTAGGGTGAACCTTGTAGAGTAGGTTTGTCAGTCGGACTTGGTGGTCCTGAAGGTCTTTTCCAACCTGAATATTGCTGTGATTCTGAATCCAATTATTATGACTCAGAAAAGGAAAGCTAACAGAGTGGACATGTGTTTTGTCAGTTGGACTTGGTGGTCCTGAAGGTCTTTTCCAACCTGAATATTTCTGTGATTCTGAATCCAATTATTATGAATGAGGAAAGGAAAGCTAACAGAGTGGACATGCATCTTGGGAGAGTTTTCAAGAGGGAATCAACAGTTACCTAGCAAAACCACCTTCTTCACTCAGAAAATAATAGATTATTCTTTTGTTTGTAAACTCTTTTCAATTTCATAAAATATGGTGGCAGTTTAAACTCCTTGTGCCTGTGTCATAACATACATGTCACCTCTGACAGAGTGAAGGGTCAGGGTATGAAACTGAGCTACAACTGTGCAGCTTCTGTTTATGGTTTTAGTCTGGTGTCAATGTTTGGGATTTTGTGATTTTGATGCCTGTGATTTTTCTGCTGGCTTTATTTATATTAATCAGTATGGTTTATGTACTGCCAGGCTGTAGCCAAAGAACACCAGAAGATTCAGGAAATAGGGCAGGGAATTATTCCATAACTCAGCTATACTTGTCCATAACTCATCTCCTAACAAGTTGCAGCTTGTATGTTTTATAAACTAAAATGAAAAATTGGAACTAGTAGTTAAACCAAAACAAAACTCAGTGTTCAGAGGTTCACCAGCCCTAGAAAAATTGCCTTGCTGAAGCATGTTATAAGGACCTACTCAGTCTTTCTTTAAGCTTTATCAACATTTATTTAAATTTTGAAGTATTTTCCAGCAGAAAATTACAAAATTATCTGTGATTTCAGAGAGTCAAGTTCCACAGGAAGCCAAAAAGTTACAAAAGAGTAAATGCAGAATTCTGTTTCATCCTTTACTAATTTTGGCTTTCTTGTTTTATAGAAAATAATATTTTAATACTGTTTCAGGCTGGGGTTGCACTTAATGTCTTTGTTCTAGGAGTTTTGTCATTCCATTAAACTGGCAAAGGGGAAATTTAGACTAGATGTCAGGAGGAAGTTCTTTACAGTGAGGGTGGTGAGGCACTGGCACAGGTTGCCCAGGGAGGTTGTGGCTGCTCCCTCCCTGAAGGTGTCCAAGGCCAGGTTGGACGAGGCCTTGAGTGACCTGTGCTAGTGGGAGGTGTCCCTGCCTATGGCAGGGGGTTGGAACTAGCTGATCCTTGAGGTCCCTTCCAACCTTACCATTCTATGATTAATAAATCTCTGATATGACATAAAGATTTTTATAACCTGACACACTTTGTTTTGGCTATCACATAAAACTATTTTGTTTGTTCAGTATTTTCTAAAAATATATAGGCTTGCTATGAT
>WBNM01043381.1:29257-41824 GCA_013399055.1 Ramphastos sulfuratus | reverse complement strand
TTGGCAGTGAAAAAGTTAATAGGCTGCATGGAAAATAATCTCTCCTTTTTGCATTAAAGAAATATTAACTCTCAGTTTCTGCTGAAGTAAATCAATAATGGGCACCATTCCTCTGTCAGGATAGGTGGCTTAGCAAGCAAGCATTCCTCCAGCCTCATGAATGCATGAGTTTAAACTGGCAAAGGGGAAATTTAGACTAGATGTCAGGAGGAAGTTCTTTACAGTGAGGGTGGTGAGGCACTGGCACAGGTTGCCCAGGGAGGTTGTGGCTGCTCCCTCCCTGAAGGTGTCCAAGGCCAGGTTGGACGAGGCCTTGAGTGACCTGTGCTAGTGGGAGGTGTCCCTGCCTATGGCAGGGGGTTGGAACTAGATGATCCTTGAGGTCCCTTCCAACCTTACCATTCTATGATTAATAAATCTCTGATATGACATAAAGATTTTTATAACCTGACACACTTTGTTTTGGCTATCACATAAAACTATTTTGTTTGTTCAGTATTTTCTAAAAATATATAGGCTTGCTATGATAGGTCTTAATTTTAGCAAGTATATTGTAATTGTTCAGATTTTATGCAATCACAAGCAAAACTAAGGCTTTATTATACCTAAGAATGACACAACTGCACACAAGCAGCAGTTTTCTCTCCTCTTATTCAGTTACAGGCCTGCTATCATGGGTGTGCACATTAAGGTATCTATTCAGGACTTAGTACAGTAAATAAAATGAACTGTTATGGCGAGATAAACTTTAGCCCTAGGTCTAAAGAGCAACAACAAAGCTTTTGCTTTTTTGCCTGACTAGACCATGATATAGATAGGTGATATCTATGTTGTGTTCCATTGATCACATCAGATTTTTTTCTGCAATACTGCAAACTAATCTCGTCTTTGGCATCAGCCACAGTACTGTAAAGCAAATTCTATTAAGCTCAGCTGGTATGAAAACATCTCATTTATTGAAGTACTTAATGACTAGTCTTGTCCACAGCATAAGCAGAGTGTTTACTACATCACCACTGACATTAAGTGTGGGACATACTAAAGACCAATGCATTAAGAAGACCTATTAATGCTTTTAGAGTTTTTGGTTTCATTCGTTGAAAGTTTCCCATCAACTAACAGGCTTTTTCCTCTTGGTTGTTACAGGACTATCAAACAAAATGATTTAAATTTGTATTTCCCTTCATAGTTGTATTTTGGTTTCTCTCCATATGGGCTTGTGTTGTTCTTTTAATTCTTGGTTATTTGATCTTATACTCACTCTCTGTATGCTTCATGAGTTTCAGCCACCCGAAGGGCTCATGATTGTGCCTCATTAGTTGCTTTCTACACTTTGCGTTCTTCATCTGCAATGAGATTTTTGCTTATTACATAATTTTTTAAAGGCACTGATGACTCTTCTGAGCTTCCTCTTTCTTTTTTTCCCATTACATCATGACTTCTGGTTTCCTGGTTTACAGAACAACACTGGATGATTTTCTGGCCTCCTACTACCTCTTATTTAATCCCTGTTTGATACATTGCCATTTTAAAACATACTTGTGCAGCATCCTGGGCAACCAACCTTCTAACACTGGAAATCAAGATGATTTCATCTGCTTTAGGAGGTAATGGTTACAAAATGAGCACTAAACCATCCTTGCCAGCTATTTTCATTGTAAAATTAATTTAACAAACTTACAGAGAAAATAAGTGAAATACTTTAGAATATTTAAATATGTTCCCATAGCTAATTTTGTTTTTTCCACTCACACTGGAACTCTTTGTGGCTTAAGAAGTCCTAGGATGACCTTAAATACTAATTTTACCAAATATTAACACCAGCAGCTAAGTAGGTAGCTTTTTTTCTACTGCTGCTGTGGTTTAGGAGCCTCCATAAATTGAGATTATAGAATCAAAGAGTGGTTTGGGTTGGAAGGGACCTTTAAACATCATCTATTTCCAACCGTCATGCCATGGGCTGAGACATCTTTCCTTAGGTTTTGGAGCGTGCTGTATTTGAATGAGTTTCTGCCAGAAGCTGTCAGAAGGTACTTGAATACTTCAGAAGCATTATCCAGAATTCCCTGAGATCATAAGGAAGACTTTCTGAAGGTCCAGGGTTTTTAAAATAGATAAAAATAGAACACTAAGCATGCCAGGGAAAAGGGGGCCTGGGTGTACCCAAAAGTTTGTCTTCCACCTTGCTGTCTGATCAGAATGGACTTACTGATGTCATATTTGGAGAAACAGTGCCAAGTAAGGATGTTTCTAGTACAGTGGTGACTAAACCTGTGGGATAGGACTCTCAGACACCACATTTATGTACAATCTTATCATCATCTAAAACAGCTGCCTCTGTATAGGTACGTTAAAAGTTTTAGCTAGATTAATCTGTGCCTTACTGTGTTTTAAAAGTAGTTTGTTAAACACCTCTGAAATAAAAACAAATGAAAGGTTTTGCTACACATTCTTTCTAGCTCTGTAATTCTCATCTATGAGTGTCATAACAGAGAAATTGTACAGACATTGCAGAAAAGAGGTTTCACTGATAGTGTATCAGTGGCATTGTTTTGTTTTCATTTAATTTGTGGATATCTAAACGATGCCACTATGTAGGAAGAGAGGCACATTTTAAACTAAATCTGTGTTTAATTTCAGCACTTAAAACTGATTGTTGATCTGCCAGTAGAGTCTATTTTGCATCCAACATATTGGATTTCAAATGGTATAACAACATGATGCAGATTTTTTGTCAGCTTAATGAAGAAGTAACTATTTCCATGCATTTTAAAGTCTGCGCTGTTAAGTGCTGCAAGCTTTACTGTGATGATAACTTCAAGAACCAAAAATAATTTCTGAAACCATCAGTAATATTTTTTTATTCTGTAGAACTGATGCTTCAGCACATATGAAAAGGATTTTATTGTGGTTTTACTTTAAAAACACTGGAAGTGATGTGTGCATTTTTGAAACTGAGAAAAATCAAATCCATATTCTTTTTTTTAATACAGTTCTAGGTTTCTATTTTGTGCAAGAGAATTAAAAGTTGTTTATTTTTTTAAAAGCCTGCTCCATATTAAATGTCACATGCTAAGCATTGCATACATAAGATAAGTGAATTATGAATTACCATCTTATGTATAAATGTAGTTTCACTCTAGGAGTGCTCCTCAAAAGAAGGGACGTCACTTGTCAGGTTAGCAATACCCTTCTTACATTTGTGTAAAATAAGAAAAAGAGAAGTTTGCCCTTTAAAAATCTGTTGCAGATTCTTCTTTATATATATAATGCAAAGCAAAGTAAATCTCAAAGTCTAAACTATACAAAAAGAGCACAAACTTCATAAAAGGACAGCTGTTAGTCCTTTTGAGATACAGAATGTTTGGTGTCATTTTGGAATCATATTTAGGGATTAAAAAAATAAATAAAATCTTTTTGACTTTGATGTGTGTGGATAAACTGATTTCTCTAGGAAAACATTTGAAAAATGGTTACAATATTTTATTTCTTAGGACATACTTTCAAATTTGGTCGAAATATGTTCTTAAAGCAAAACACATTTCATTTTTGTCTGAAGCGAAGTTACCAATCATGTTAAAAACAGTGGGAATCTCCCTGTAGGACACTCTCTGTTACAGATGTTAAAAAAATCACCTTGATATTTAACCAGTTTTCTGTGGATGTCTTTTGTCACAAGAAATCTAAATACAATTTATTTGTACATCTACATACACTTTATTGGTTAGCGGAAGTCTTGTCTGATGTAAGTTCCGATCTGAAACTTTGTTTAGTAATTTTCTCACATTCCTTATGGCTGTACTTTCTTACTCGTGATTGTCTACTACATTTATGGTATCTGTTGAAGAGCATGTAAAGACTTTTTTACTGTGTGTTTCTTAGTTTCTGTTTATGTTGAAGAAATGCTTCACAAGCCCTGGTTTTGTTAGATCTCCTTGTTTCAGGCTAGCAAACATTACTCAGTTGTTCAGTGTATTTCAGTACACTCTGTATGCACTGTTTAGCAAAGCATTTTCCTCTGGAAAGGGTCAGCTCAGAGTCCTTGACGGTTTCAAAACTGTCATTTGAAAGAAATGGGCTTGGGCAGCACAGTTCAGATCTGGTTGGGAGCCAAAGCTTCTCTGGAATTCAGAGACATGTGGGCGGTGGATAAGCGCAGTTTGATTTACTAGGTGCTCTAAGTTGTAGCTTCCACATCAGCACCAGTTGGCATTGCTCATTGCACTCCGGCTTCTGTTGCTGCTACACGTGCAGCTGGGTTCATCTCTGATTTGATTAATAGTAAATCTGTATTATAGGTTCAAAAGAACTCATTGTTATCATATGGTTTAACTTTCTGCATACCAGAGAGCGTATTCTTTGATCTTTTTCTTGCTTTTATTCTAGTAGCTGTGACTGAAGTAGAGCTTATCTTTTAGAAAAACATCCAATCTTGACTGAAAAATTTCCACTGCTGGAAAAGTTATCATCACTCTTCAGTAATTTCTTCCAAATTATAATTAACCACACAATGGAAAATTTGCACTTTAATCCTCATGTAAAGTCTTTGTCCCTTTAGCCTCAAATGAGCAACACTGCAGAGCTCTGTGATCATGTTCCTGGTACTCATAAAATAGTTTTGTGAGGTAGGACTTCTCTTAACAGTTCTGTTGTTGAGTGCTTAGATAGAGGTCTGCTAATCATGTTCTTTATTATAGCCTACCAATTTGTCCAGCTAAAAGGCCTTGGATAACCCTTGAATTCTTTTCAAAGCAGACATCACATTTCTTGTTTCCCAGGGCATTGGTAATGGGGCACTTTGAAGCAAGAGGATACATGCTACTTCTACTGAATCAACTTTTTCTGCCCTATTTCCCTTATAACTCAGTAGAATGTTATCCTCTAATGGCAAGCTGTTATGATTCACATTCTATAAAAACTTTCTAGAGTGTCTTCTGTTTCAGAAAAATCCTCTGACATGCCCACAGTAGAAGATTCCTGTTGAAATCTCTGGTTTCTTCCAGAGTGAATACCAATGCAAAGAATGTAGATAGCTTCTCTGAAATGTCTGGATCTTCACTGTGTTCTTTTGCTGTCTGCAGACACTCATACAAAACTCACAGTACTTGACTAATTTTCTACTCCATTCCCAGCAAGTCACATTAATCATTTGTCACTTGTGCTGTTCACTCTCACTTCAATCTTTATGCCATTTGGAGACTTCAATAACTCCAGTTCTTACTATGTCTGCTTTATTTAACACCACAGAATCAAAATGATCTAACATGTTTCCTCTTTAGTAGTAATTTTACTAGTACTAGTAGAAGACATTAAGTTTTATATTAAATGCACTTTACACACTTGTTAATTACTTATTTTAGGGAGGTAATCCAACAGCTACTTTAATCGCATTGTGTTCAATGAGGGATTTCAATCTGGCTCAAGAAACTTGTCAGCTGGCCATCAAGGACATTGGATGTCTTGAAGTGTTGATTAATCTGCTTGATACAGAAGAAATTAAATGTCAGGTAAGTAGCTTTTTCAAATAGAGCAAAGAATATGCCTTTTTTTTGTTAGGTTTTTTTTTTCAGTGCTCAAAGTTATACAGTATAAAAAATTGGTTCATATTTTTTTGTAATTTCTCAATTTCAATGATTTTTTTATTATTAGAAAAAAAAAATCAGCTTGACTTTCAGTTTCCTTTTTTTCTGATTCAGTTTAAAAATTAAAATGTTTTAGATAACCCAGCTTTTTTTTTTTTTCTGGTTATGTATACTTATATATTATTTAACTTTTGTTATGTTTCATTATTTAGATTGGTTCATTAAAAATCCTGAAGGAAATCAGTCAAAATGCACTCATCAGACAAACAATTGCAGATCTTGGGGGCTTAGAACTCATGGTGAAAAACTTGGACTCTCCAGATAAAGAACTGAAATGTTTGGCAGCAGAAACAATTGCTAATGTTGCTAGATTTAAACGGGCACGAAGGACAATAAGGCAGCATGGAGGAATCAAGAAGTTGGTAAGCAGACATTAAAATTTGTACCCTTGTCATGCATATTTTTGCCCAACAAATATTTCATGTTGTCTACTTGATTCTTCTGGTAGTGTTTACCATCATTAAGAAGCAATTTAACATCAAACTTCCCAGTAGACAATTACAAAAAAAACTTTGTCTTGTTTTGTTTTCTTTTAGGTTAGGCTATTGGAATGTGTTTCAGAGGGGCCAACCACCCTGACACCATCTGAAGCAAAGGACGCTGAAATGGCACGGTGTGGGGCTTTAGCACTCTGGAGCTGCAGCAAAAGCACCAAAAATAAAGCAGCAATCCGTAAAGCTGGTGGTATTCCATTGTTAGCTAAATGGCTCAAATGTTCTCATGCCGACATCCTAACCCCAGTAGTGGGGACGCTACAAGAGTGTGCCTCAGAGGTAAGTTCAAATATATACCTACTTTATTTCTAATTGTTAAATTAATTGGCTACTAAAAAGAAGCATAGTAGTCGACTGTGACTTAAACCAGGGCAGTTATCCCATCAGGAAGTAGATGCTCTGTGTTCCAAGTGTCTTTGAGAAGATCACAGCTTGTAATGAAATAAAGACCGCATTTTTTAATTTAAAAGACTGGGAGTAAGTAATCAAAGAAAATACATAGAAGTTANGGGATCCACCCTAACCTGATACATCAGTACATTTAATTTCTACAAAGCTAACCTGCAGGCGTGGCTGAGAAGATCCAAAGCAGTGCAGGGCAGTGTGGTTTATACTTATAGAATCATAGAATGTCAGGGGCTGGAAAGGACCTTGAAAGATCATCTGGTCCAACCCCCCTGCCAGAGCAGGATCACCTAGAGCGGATCACACTGGTGTTCCTGGTGATCCTCTGGCAGGGGGGCTGGACCAGATGATCTTTCAAGGTCTCTTCCAGCCGCTGACATTCTATGATTCTACATCCAGATGGTTCTTGAATATCTCCAGAGAGGGAGATTCCACAACCTCCCTGGGCAGCTGGCTCCACTGCTCTGTCACCCTCGCAGTGAAAAAAATAATGTTCTTGTGAATTAACAAAGACAATGTCTCATCAATTGCAAAAAGCAGCAGCAAACATTTGTGATTTTTCTGCAGATTTCCTTGGCAGCTTTCATCACTTTGAGTATGTTCATTATTTTGTTTTTTCATTTGAATGCAAATATTTTTTACTGTTGCCATATGAGTGGCCATTTCTCCATTTGTGGAACCATATTTGAAATATAGGTGTATTGCACTTCAGGTCAAAAATACACACAAGTTTTGTTGGTTGAATTTTGAGACACAGAAGGCAATATATATATATATTTTTTTTTTTTCAAAAGGCTCTGCATTATGAAACATTTCATATTTTCAGAATTAGCTTTATGAGATATACAAGTTTCTGCATGCTCCATGAGGCAGCAAACTGGCAGATTTTAGCTCCAGTAAGTCTGTATTGAGAAAGTAAAGTTTTTGAGACTTTTTTACCTGACCAGATTTGGAAATGACACCAAGTGTATCTCTTGCACTGGTATTTCCTCTTTCTCCAATAATGGTCCCATGTTACCCTGTGGGGTAAAATCTGGAAGAAGCAAAAATCACTACGAAAATTTAATTCTAAGAACATATTTTTCTAGCTTTGTTCTAGGAATAGAGTTGTTGATTTGGCCTCTGGCTTTTAATGAAGAACTTCTTGATCACTTTCTGAAGCATCCTTCTTATTCCTTGGTTCTGAGCAGGGAGGCTGGACACCTTTCAGAATATTCTGAATTCTATTCAAGCAAAGTGGGTACAAAACAGGCATTCTGGCACCTGTTTTTACAGGTGCTTTGAAAAGCATTGCAGAATTTATGTGTTTGAGTAACTTTGAGAACATCAGTAGCATTTTCGAGGCAATTCAGATGGCTTGTGCTTAAAATAAAGTACAAGGCTGTTCAATATCAAAGCTTAGAACTGTAACACTGTGTCATTATTCTTGTTACTAGTGTTATTAACTGGTAATATACAGGATTGAAAAGGTGAATTTTTATCTTTTTAGCCAAGCTACAGACTGGCAATGAGGACAGAAGGCATGATTGAGGACATTGTGAAAAATCTGAGCAGGGAACATGAGGAGCTTCAGATGCATTGTGCAAGTGCCATATTTAAGGTAATTGTATTACTTATAATCAGTAGATGATTATTATTATTACTAGTTGTAGTAGTAGGAGTAGTAGATCAGAGCCAGAATTAGCCCCTTGCTTTCATGCTTGTCAGTTTTAATATTTCATAGTTTTACTATTTCTCTAATAGTAACAAATTTCTTTACAAAAATGTCAATGTCTTTGGCTAATTCCTATGAGAATATTTTGACTGCATATTTAATATTGTAATTAAGTTTCTACTTGCTGTTCTTGTCTGCAAGGCAGAAATTGCACAGGTAAACAGTGGAGAGAGGCAGGGCACACTGAGCAAAGTGCTGCTTTGGATTTTGTGGTTTTTTTACCCCCCGAGGTGGGCAGGGTGACAATGAAAGTACTGCTGCATATGCAGTAGTGGTTTGCTCTCAAGCACTCTTAGTGAGTTGTTAGCATATTCTGACACTAACAAAATTGGTGCATTTTCTCCTGGATTAGCTTTTGCTAGATGCAACATAATACACCTAGCTTTCAAAGACATCATATTACATATTTTATATATATATATTTATAATTTTTTTTTCCCAGTGTGCAGAAGACAGAGAAACACGTGACCTGGTTAGACAGCATGGAGGTCTACAACCACTCTGTGTTCTGCTTGGTAACTCCGAGAACAAACAACTTCTAGCAGCTGTGACAGGAGCAGTCTGGAAATGTTCAATCAGTGGAGAAAATGTGTCAAAGTAAAAAGCTAATTCTGAAAATATTTATTACATTATCGTGTTTAAATTTGTATGGGCCTCTGTTGTTCTCAAAATTGTTATGTCATGGTTTTTCAAAAGAATAATTTATTGTCAGTTGGGCTTTCAGCTTGTGTTTTCTAGCATTTAAATAATGGCCACCTGACCTCTCCAGGGTACAGTGGAGACAATGTTGAGTTCCTAGAATCCTAAGAGTCAACAGGGACAACAGGTATCTCTAAGGAATGGTTAAGATACAAAAAAAGAAGTTGCTTTCATGGAAGAGCTTCATGATTGAGAATACTCAACCCCCCCTATCTAAAGTTCATTTATCAGATTCATGCAACTCGTGTAAAAAAGAGCCTGCTCCACTGGAGTATGTGCTGGGCTTCCTGCTGACATCATGCTGCTCTGTAGAGAAACATAAGATTCATAGTCTGAAGGAGTGTCAGCAAGAGGTAACCTCTTCCTGCAGCCCTCATTTTAGTGTACATTGCTGGACAAACAGATGTGGTAGATAACTGCTGGATAAAAATCAGAAAGAATTCTAGTAGCGAGGATTTGCAGTCTGGTGTTCTACTATCCTAATGAGTTCCCCAGAATCTACAGGCTGGCCGTTGTCTTTACATACTCTATTGCTGTCCTGCTGCTTTTTGCACTCTTGATTGCACGCTCACCTGGCTTGTCAGCAGGCTGTATCCTTCTTTTCTGAGGGCTTTCCTGGTCCTAGATCAGCCAGTGATGAGATGGACTGAATGACTTTCTTTGTACCAGTAAAGTAAACAGGACCAAACCTTTCAGGGTTCAGGCACTGTGATGGTTATCCAAGCTGTTTACCTGCTCGCACAGTCCCTCCCTTACACACTTTGGCCTGTGCCAGCAAGTGCTCTCCCAGACAATGCCCAGACAGCCTTGGGGTCAGTGCAGGCTACAGATTGTTTCCATTAAGCAGAAAGAGTGAGGCCACCCTGAACTGTGAGGACAAGAGATTTTAACCATATGGATGCTATAGTGTGCTTCTTGTCCTGGTTTATTTATTAGTACAGCTACAGCAAATAATTCTGTCCAACTGCAATATTTACTGGGCTGCTCATATGTTTTTGGCAAGTGCATAATGCTACACAAAGGTTACCAGCCAGACACAGCTCCAGGCTTGAGCTGAGTTCATGTATTATATAGTGCTGAGCCTGAAGCAGTTAAACCCTACCCAAACTCAAGATGGGAGAGCACTGCAGAACCAAGAGGGAGGAGAGTATGAAAACGTTTAAGTAGATCTGAAGGGATGAGCTTGACCCTGGCATGAAGATATAATTAAATAACCCTGCTGGTTCCTGCAGGGCTACATAATTACCTTAGAGCTACTCCACAGTATTTCCTATACCTGAAGTAGCTCGCTGAGATGTCTTGCTGAATCAGCAGTGTGCTGATACAGGTACCTGGTCCAGCCTGATACCGCTGGTCCTGACCAGCTCCGATTCCAGTTTGTGTGTGGGCAGTTGTACTGCTTCTGGACACAAGGTGGCCTGAGCCAACAGCTCTGTGTAGCCTGTCCAGTGCAAAGCCAGCTCACCTCGTTCCACACATGAAGTAGCCAGAGAAAATTGGAGTTTTTTTAAGGGAAAAAGAAAAAAAAGTTTGCTCGATTTGTTGCTCTTTTTTTCAAGCTGTTGATGTTTAATCTTGGGGAAAAAAATAAATTGTAGGGATACTTCCAAATCATAATGAAAGAAAGGGAGGCTCTTCTTTAAGCAAAGACTTCCAGCAGTGGGAAAATAAAGTTTCACATTTCTCAGTTACTTTAATTGCTGCACTGATTAACAAGCTTAGAAAGATTAACTTTCATTAAAACAGTTCTAGTTCTGCCATCAATATCTCAAAAATGCTAAGTGAGTTTTGGGTTTTATTTGTTTTTTGGGTTTTGGGTGAGTTTTGGTTTTTCATTTTGTTTTTTGTTTGGATTTTTTTTGTTTTGCTGTTGTTGTTTTCTTGTAAGGTAGAAAAGCCACACCTACAACTGACTCCTGAAAAATATAGAGTATTTGGAGCTCAATTAGATAGTCCTGGAAGCTAGGGGCCACAGAGGGAAGTTAGGATACTACAGTACTTGCCAGTCTTCAGTGGGTTTTCAGCTACAAATGCAGATGTTGCATGCACATGTCAGGATAGGTAAATTAATGTAGTTAAAAGGTAGAGAAATTATGCTCATGCCACCTTTTCAATAACTGATTGGAATGGTTTACCTGTATTGTGATCTCTTCAGCAAGGTAATTTATGCACAGAAATGAAACATAGTCCAGTCACAATGATATTTCAATTCTAAAACTGAGCTTACAACAGTAGCATATTAAAAACAACAACTTTGGGTTTGTTGCTGTCTTTTAGGTTTCGGGAATACGAAGCTGTGGAAGTTTTGGTTGGACTGCTTACTGATCAGCCTGAGGAAGTCCTTGTAAATGTTGCTGGAGCACTGGCAGAATGTTGCCAAGAGCCAATAAATCGATCTGTTATCTGTGAATGTGGTGGAATACCACCTCTAGTGAAGTTACTAACTGGAACTAATCAGGCACTACTTGTGAATGCCACCAAAGCAGTGGGAGCTTGTGCAATGGAACCTGAAAATATGATGTAAGCTATTTGTACTCACAGCATTTAAAATATTGAACAGACTTGTTTGTTTGTTTAATAATTCTGACACAAATATAGTCGATTCTAATCTGATTTAAAAGGATATTCTGCTTTTTGTTTTCCACAGGGCTGTGTGGGTTAGTTACATCCTACTGTAAAATGTGCTAAATATATATTAAAAAAAAATTAATTGTGCTAACATATAGAATGCAAAGCTTTTGGGGGAAATCAGATAAACCTTTAGTTAAACTGATTTTTGTTAAAACTAGAATTTAAAGCTACAGGCCATTATTTCAAAGTGTTATATAATAGGCACCTCTTTTGCCTTCTACTTTTTACCTCTGTTATCAAATCATAAATTATAGCCTAAATTAGAGAAATTAATTCTAAAAGGAAATGAGCACATTAAAAATATTCACATTATTTTTCATTAAAGTTAGAGCATTCTTTCTGTTTTGTCCCTCTCCATCATTCCTTCTATGAACTCAGACTTTCTTTGGACCCTTTTCTCCTTTCTTATTCCTTTGCAAAATCAAAGAAAAAAGGCTTGTCTTTTACCAAGAGAGTTGCTAGTCTGTGACTTTGTGATGTAGATTTGTACAACTAACAAAGATCCTTGAGTTTTGTGATTAACTGTTCCAGTTAATGTCGAGGTCTGCATTTACTGTGCTTACTGTACTCCTGTCAGCATTTACTGTGCTTACTGTCCCCATTCTGGGATATTTACCTCAAGATTTTCAGCATATTTCCCTCCTTATACATAAGGAAGGGCAGAAAGAGAGTTTTATTAAGCTCCTCCCGATCTGATTTGCATAATTCACTTGATATTCATATAGCAGTGCAGGGAATTCTTTCCCTGAATAGGACTTTTGTTTTCATGCTTTGGCTGTCACCCAGTGGCAAGAGGCTAGATGGTACACAACTGTAAACACGGGTTGTATGAACAGTTAGCCATGTAGTGTAAAAGTATAAATAAATGAAATCACTTTCATGACATGTTTGACTAAAAGTCAGCCTTCAGAATAACATACTAACCTAACAGAATTAATGTTTTAAACCAGCTGAGACATTTAAATGCCAATTAATATAAACC
>WBNM01043381.1:0-29181 GCA_013399055.1 Ramphastos sulfuratus | reverse complement strand
TCACAGGATATCAGGAGTTGGAAGGGACCCAAAGAGAGCATCAAGTCCAACCCCCCTGCCAGAGCAGGACCATACAGTCTAGCTCAGGTCACACAGGAACACATCCAAACAGGGCCTTGAAAGGCTCCAGAGAAAGAGACTCCACAGGCTCTCTGGGGAGCCTGTGCCAGCACTCTGTGACCCTTACAATAATGAAGTTCCCCCTTGTGTCGAGGTGGAACCTCCTGTGCTGCAGCTTCCATCCATTGCTCCTTGTCCTATCCCGGGGAGCAAGTGAGCAGAGCCTGTCCCCCCTCTCCTGACCCCTAGCCCTCAGATAGTTATAAACATTTATGAAATCCCCTCTCAGTCTTCTCTTCTCCAGACTAAGCAGCCCCAGGTCCCTTAGCCTCTCCTCATCAGGCAGTGCTCCAGTCCCCTCATCATCCTCGTAGCCCTCCGCTGGACCCTCTCCAGTAGATCCCTGTCCCTCTTCAAGTGGGGAGCCCAAACCTGAATGCTGCTACACCTCTTCTTCGTATATGTTTTTCTCTTACTAAAACCAGAGGACTAGTTTTCATCTGTTAACTGCCACTAGATTTCCATTTGCCTGTAGACTTCATCTCTTGCATTCAGGAGGGAAAGTTTAGTCTCGTAAACTGAAATGCACAATTATTTGAGCCAAACAGATGGACTTTGCATCACTGATATATACTATTTATCAAAACACTTTGCAACTAGTGAAAGTTTTAAGAAACATGCTAAACTGTGGTTTCAAAACAGATGAGATTACAGGGTTTAATTCTGGCAGAATGTAATCTTACCAGTGAGCACAATATAGAGTCACTGTAACTGTATTTATTTACATTTGTATTTGTGGTCTAAACCAGCAGGCAATTAAACCTGAGTTCTCAAAAGTTCTGGCAAATAACACTGCAACAGAGAAAGATGATAGATATGACAAACAGATGTCCAGCCAGTGTTGTATGTCTGTTTAAGCAATTCGTGTTGAAGTTTCTACTGGAAATGTCCAATATTGAAGTGTGAATTTGGACAAGTAGTACTAATTCAGATTAACAGCCTTGCTACTTCCAGATATATAAGAAGAAAAGTAAATTTCTAGAGTTTTGACCCACATCTCCCACAGACATCTAATGATGTTCAATGATGTCATGATAGTTATTTATTCTCAAATAAAATAATGTGCAAAGTCTTTATTAAAACAATTGTTGACTGTAAACAGCCAACAAAAGTAATTCCTTAAAATTACCTTAAATTATCTGCTCTGGCCAAATAGCAAATACCAATTCACTGTAACCTAGACATTTTAAAATCTCTGAATGGCTTTAAGTGCCCATAAGAGATATTCTGTATACACCATATCTCAGCTGTTCTGTGTGGAAACTAAGAAGATGCTTTGCTCATGCACCTTGCAGTTGCCTTTTAGTAAGAGTGGTGTCAGCTGCATACTTCTTCTGCTCAGCTCTAATGATGTCTGCCAAGACCAAAGTGTATGTTAGGAGCACCTCTTCACTCCAGCTATTTCTAACTACCAATACAACTACTTGTGGCTATTTTGAGGACCAAAATAATCTACAGCTTGCTTGAAATTGGGTTGATAGTCAAATAACAGGCTATGACAAGGCACAGAGCTTTGAACTACAAGAGATGGACACTGGGTATGGTCCAGGTCTGTTGTGAGATGCCATTGCTGCATTAAGGTGTAGAGTCACAATAGTTCAGAATCTCAGCTCTGGTTTCTGAACTCTACATATTTATGTACTTACAGTGAAGCACCAGATAGCAATTACCTGTAATAAAGTTTGTATCTCTACTTTAGGTGACTTTAATACCTGTTAAGATTTTGACTCTTAATAGTACCCTGTACATTAGATACATTGCATGCCTTCAGTCCAGCCATTTGGTAAAGCAGATCAATATTTGAACTTTAAAATATTAAATAGTATGGTATCAAGAAACTATCATATTACTTCAGCCTTTATAAGATTCCCTTCAGCTTTCCAAGAATTCTCTACCTCCATTAAAAGACCTGTACTTTAACAGTCCTGTGAGTGGTTACTTAATTCACATTTAACTGTAGTTTAATTTTATCATCATAATGTTGGCACATTTTTATAAAATATGTCATTTAAGTGACTGATACTATAGAGTGACTAATGTACTAGCTGTGGGTGAATATAAAATTGGATGCCAACCAAAGTAAATGTTAAAGTGTGTTTGTTTATATTTATTGTGGTAAATATATACTGGTTATGGCATCCTGCTGACTATGTTATAATACATTTTGNATATTAAAAAAAAAATTAATTGTGCTAACATATAGAATGCAAAGCTTTTGGGGGAAATCAGATAAACCTTTAGTTAAACTGATTTTTGTTAAAACTAGAATTTAAAGCTACAGGCCATTATTTCAAAGTGTTATATAATAGGCACCTCTTTTGCCTTCTACTTTTTACCTCTGTTATCAAATCATAAATTATAGCCTAAATTAGAGAAATTAATTCTAAAAGGAAATGAGCACATTAAAAATATTCACATTATTTTTCATTAAAGTTAGAGCATTCTTTCTGTTTTGTCCCTCTCCATCATTCCTTCTATGAACTCAGACTTTCTTTGGACCCTTTTCTCCTTTCTTATTCCTTTGCAAAATCAAAGAAAAAAGGCTTGTCTTTTACCAAGAGAGTTGCTAGTCTGTGACTTTGTGATGTAGATTTGTACAACTAACAAAGATCCTTGAGTTTTGTGATTAACTGTTCCAGTTAATGTCGAGGTCTGCATTTACTGTGCTTACTGTACTCCTGTCAGCATTTACTGTGCTTACTGTCCCCATTCTGGGATATTTACCTCAAGATTTTCAGCATATTTCCCTCCTTATACATAAGGAAGGGCAGAAAGAGAGTTTTATTAAGCTCCTCCCGATCTGATTTGCATAATTCACTTGATATTCATATAGCAGTGCAGGGAATTCTTTCCCTGAATAGGACTTTTGTTTTCATGCTTTGGCTGTCACCCAGTGGCAAGAGGCTAGATGGTACACAACTGTAAACACGGGTTGTATGAACAGTTAGCCATGTAGTGTAAAAGTATAAATAAATGAAATCACTTTCATGACATGTTTGACTAAAAGTCAGCCTTCAGAATAACATACTAACCTAACAGAATTAATGTTTTAAACCAGCTGAGACATTTAAATGCCAATTAATATAAACCAGTATTCATAAACCCTCAGACATACTCCAGTACTCAGGACTATCACTTGTAGTACCCAGTATGAATAGCTTCACACTGGAATGTGGGAATGAAACATCACACAAACTGCTGCTAAAATTGTGATAGAACAAGTCCATCTTGTTTTTGAGAAGTGAGAGTGCAGGTTGTTTGGGACAAAATTTTATCGAGTTTGTGAAGAGTGGGCAAAGGAATCGAATGTGAAACTTGGTTTGTGTGAAAAAAAATCTCTGTGGAGGGTTCTCAGCATTTAAAATGTGTCAAATAATGTTTAAAATCATAAGGAGGCAAGATTTTAGATGAAGTGTACAATATAATTTTTACTACTAAATACCCTGTTACACAGAAATTAGTGTTAAGGCTGACATGTACCTGATGTATTGTGCTATTTAGACTAACCCCCTGAAAAAGGGACATCCATTCTTCTCCCTTCTACTTCTCAGACCAGTACAGCAGGATACCTCTCTCTGCTATGTATCCAAGCTGACACTTTTAACTTCTACAGCTACTGAGTGGGACGTGCAACAGTTGCCTTTCTGCACCAAAACTTTACTTCAAGGCAATTTCAAGCAGTTAAGTGATTCTTACTGACTCTGGTGAGCTATGTAAAATAAGAAACAGCAGCCAGCTTCTCTCATAGTAAAATAGAATATTTATCTTTAAAAAACCCAAACCAACAAACCAACCAAAACACGCCCAAAAATGTAACTATGTGACTGAACTTCTTTACTCTTATGTGGATANTTTAGTCTCGTAAACTGAAATGCACAATTATTTGAGCCAAACAGATGGACTTTGCATCACTGATATATACTATTTATCAAAACACTTTGCAACTAGTGAAAGTTTTAAGAAACATGCTAAACTGTGGTTTCAAAACAGATGAGATTACAGGGTTTAATTCTGGCAGAATGTAATCTTACCAGTGAGCACAATATAGAGTCACTGTAACTGTATTTATTTACATTTGTATTTGTGGTCTAAACCAGCAGGCAATTAAACCTGAGTTCTCAAAAGTTCTGGCAAATAACACTGCAACAGAGAAAGATGATAGATATGACAAACAGATGTCCAGCCAGTGTTGTATGTCTGTTTAAGCAATTCGTGTTGAAGTTTCTACTGGAAATGTCCAATATTGAAGTGTGAATTTGGACAAGTAGTACTAATTCAGATTAACAGCCTTGCTACTTCCAGATATATAAGAAGAAAAGTAAATTTCTAGAGTTTTGACCCACATCTCCCACAGACATCTAATGATGTTCAATGATGTCATGATAGTTATTTATTCTCAAATAAAATAATGTGCAAAGTCTTTATTAAAACAATTGTTGACTGTAAACAGCCAACAAAAGTAATTCCTTAAAATTACCTTAAATTATCTGCTCTGGCCAAATAGCAAATACCAATTCACTGTAACCTAGACATTTTAAAATCTGTGAATGGCTTTAAGTGCCCATAAGAGATATTCTGTATACACCATATCTCAGCTGTTCTGTGTGGAAACTAAGAAGATGCTTTGCTCATGCACCTTGCAGTTGCCTTTTAGTAAGAGTGGTGTCAGCTGCATACTTCTTCTGCTCAGCTCTAATGATGTCTGCCAAGACCAAAGTGTATGTTAGGAGCACCTCTTCACTCCAGCTATTTCTAACTACCAATACAACTACTTGTGGCTATTTTGAGGACCAAAATAATCTACAGCTTGCTTGAAATTGGGTTGATAGTCAAATAACAGGCTATGACAAGGCACAGAGCTTTGAACTACAAGAGATGGACACTGGGTATGGTCCAGGTCTGTTGTGAGATGCCATTGCTGCATTAAGGTGTAGAGTCACAATAGTTCAGAATCTCAGCTCTGGTTTCTGAACTCTACATATTTATGTACTTACAGTGAAGCACCAGATAGCAATTACCTGTAATAAAGTTTGTATCTCTACTTTAGGTGACTTTAATACCTGTTAAGATTTTGACTCTTAATAGTACCCTGTACATTAGATACATTGCATGCCTTCAGTCCAGCCATTTGGTAAAGCAGATCAATATTTGAACTTTAAAATATTAAATAGTATGGTATCAAGAAACTATCATATTACTTCAGCCTTTATAAGATTCCCTTCAGCTTTCCAAGAATTCTCTACCTCCATTAAAAGACCTGTACTTTAACAGTCCTGTGAGTGGTTACTTAATTCACATTTAACTGTAGTTTAATTTTATCATCATAATGTTGGCACATTTTTATAAAATATGTCATTTAAGTGACTGATACTATAGAGTGACTAATGTACTAGCTGTGGGTGAATATAAAATTGGATGCCAACCAAAGTAAATGTTAAAGTGTGTTTGTTTATATTTATTGTGGTAAATATATACTGGTTATGGCATCCTGCTTACTATGTTATAATACATTTTGGGAAGAAAATTAGATACAAAAGCTAGATACAAAAGCAAATTAGAGTATCATTCAGCTTTATGCCACCAGAGCTGAAGTTTTCAAGATTTCAAGTCCATTTTCCCCTCTCTGTTTATTTGTAAAGAAGCTGANTGCCTTTCTGCACCAAAACTTTACTTCAAGGCAATTTCAAGCAGTTAAGTGATTCTTACTGACTCTGGTGAGCTATGTAAAATAAGAAACAGCAGCCAGCTTCTCTCATAGTAAAATAGAATATTTATCTTAAAAAAACCCAAACCAACAAACCAACCAAAACACGCCAAAAAATGTAACTATGTGACTGAACTTCCTTACTCTTATGTGGATAGCATGAAGCTGTTCTTCATGCTCAACCTGCTGCACAGCCACTGACAGGGATGCTCACAGGATATCAGGAGTTGGAAGGGACCCAAAGAGAACATCAAGTCCAACTCCCCTGCCAGAGCAGGACCATACAGTCTAGCTCAGGTCACACAGGAACACATCCAGACAGGGCCTTGAAAGGCTCCAGAGAAAGAGACTCCACAGCCTCTCTGGGAAGCCTGTTCCAGCGNTTTCTACTGGAAATGTCCAATATTGAAGTGTGAATTTGGACAAGTAGTACTAATTCAGATTAACAGCCTTGCTACTTCCAGATATATAAGAAGAAAAGTAAATTTCTAGAGTTTTGACCCACATCTCCCACAGACATCTAATGATGTTCAATGATGTCATGATAGTTATTTATTCTCAAATAAAATAATGTGCAAAGTCTTTATTAAAACAATTGTTGACTGTAAACAGCCAACAAAAGTAATTCCTTAAAATTACCTTAAATTATCTGCTCTGGCCAAATAGCAAATACCAATTCACTGTAACCTAGACATTTTAAAATCTGTGAATGGCTTTAAGTGCCCATAAGAGATATTCTGTATACACCATATCTCAGCTGTTCTGTGTGGAAACTAAGAAGATGCTTTGCTCATGCACCTTGCAGTTGCCTTTTAGTAAGAGTGGTGTCAGCTGCATACTTCTTCTGCTCAGCTCTAATGATGTCTGCCAAGACCAAAGTGTATGTTAGGAGCACCTCTTCACTCCAGCTATTTCTAACTACCAATACAACTACTTGTGGCTATTTTGAGGACCAAAATAATCTACAGCTTGCTTGAAATTGGGTTGATAGTCAAATAACAGGCTATGACAAGGCACAGAGCTTTGAACTACAAGAGATGGACACTGGGTATGGTCCAGGTCTGTTGTGAGATGCCATTGCTGCATTAAGGTGTAGAGTCACAATAGTTCAGAATCTCAGCTCTGGTTTCTGAACTCTACATATTTATGTACTTACAGTGAAGCACCAGATAGCAATTACCTGTAATAAAGTTTGTATCTCTACTTTAGGTGACTTTAATACCTGTTAAGATTTTGACTCTTAATAGTACCCTGTACATTAGATACATTGCATGCCTTCAGTCCAGCCATTTGGTAAAGCAGATCAATATTTGAACTTTAAAATATTAAATAGTATGGTATCAAGAAACTATCATATTACTTCAGCCTTTATAAGATTCCCTTCAGCTTTCCAAGAATTCTCTACCTCCATTAAAAGACCTGTACTTTAACAGTCCTGTGAGTGGTTACTTAATTCACATTTAACTGTAGTTTAATTTTATCATCATAATGTTGGCACATTTTTATAAAATATGTCATTTAAGTGACTGATACTATAGAGTGACTAATGTACTAGCTGTGGGTGAATATAAAATTGGATGCCAACCAAAGTAAATGTTAAAGTGTGTTTGTTTATATTTATTGTGGTAAATATATACTGGTTATGGCATCCTGCTGACTATGTTATAATACATTTTGGGAAGAAAATTAGATACAAAAGCAAATTAGAGTATCATTCAGCTTTATGCCACCAGAGCTGAAGTTTTCAAGATTTCAAGTCCATTTTCCCCTCTCTGTTTATTTGTAAAGAA
Source organism: Ramphastos sulfuratus (assembly GCA_013399055.1). Lineage (NCBI taxonomy): Eukaryota > Metazoa > Chordata > Aves > Piciformes > Ramphastidae > Ramphastos > Ramphastos sulfuratus. The sequence continues at coordinate 21,567 of WBNM01043381.1, read as the reverse complement.
GCTGAAATGTGTATTTTTGCACATGAAAAAAACAAACAAGCCAGCCCAAGACAACAACAAAAACCTAGGGAAGGAACTAATATCTAAGCTCTTTTATAGAGAACATGTTTCAGGGCCATTTATTTTAGTGTTCCCTTTGCTTTTACAACAGATGTGGTTGTTTAACACCCATTTTCTTCATCTGCTGCATTCTGCAATGAAACCATAGAAAAGTAAAAAACTGTGCTCCCTAGCAGTGCTTTAATTAGCAAATACATGCTNACAACAACAAAAACCTAGGGAAGGAACTAATATCTAAGCTCTTTTATAGAGAACATGTTTCAGGGCCATTTATTTTAGTGTTCCCTTTGCTTTTACAACAGATGTGGTTGTTTAACACCCATTTTCTTCATCTGCTGCATTCTGCAATGAAACCATAGAAAAGTAAAAAACTGTGCTCCCTAGCAGTGCTTTAATTAGCAAATACATGCTCTCAGCAAGGTGAAAACAAAAGGCCTGTGCTTGTGTGGTGGTTATAGAAGGGTAAGAGAATTTAAGAGCATGACTCTTGTACATAGTGTACTTTTCATTTGAGTTAGTCTAATGCGAGTGAGAGAAAGCAGCAATCAGTGCTGAACAATGTAATCTGGACATTTTCTTTGGTCCATGCTGGCTTTTAGTTTGATTTTATATATGTTGGATGGACTGATGATTGCAGCTTTAGACATTCTGAGCTGTTCTGTTGAGTTTAAGATAACTGGTCTTTCTGGGCTTCAAGTGAAAGCCAAAACTCTTCTTTAGAAGGTGAACCATAGGGCGAGGATAGTTTAGCTTGAAAAGCTAAAGAGGAGACAGGAAAAGTGAAAAGAAAATGAAACTAAACTTCAAATTGAAAAGGAAGCTTTCAAAAAATAGAAAGCAAAGATAAATCAGCCCAGAGGTTGTTTTCTTTAAAGTGTGGTGGAAAACTCTGAGCTCAGTGTTTGGCTTCTATCTCTTCATTTTCATATCCTGGTTGGAGCTGGGTCATTTATATTTAGCTTCTCTTGGGAGGAAGTGCCTCATGTTGGTAAATGGTCAGTACTCTGCTTGACTAGGAGAAAGATTCATGGGGTTTACTTCAAATAAATTGAAATATAGGAGAAGAAACTTATGCTTTCTGAAATGACAGGAAAATAATGTTAAAGTCACTTAAGATTCTTCAGGGTTTAGAGGGGTTTGAAGCTTATTCAGAAGCTTCTACTTAAGTCATCCTTACCTACGTCAGCATATATATGTAATGGTGTAGTTTGTGATCATGCTGGTTTATTTGTTTTCATTAATATTTCTGTATTTGTCCTTTGATGATTTTCTTGCAGTTGAGTAGGAGCTAATTATGTAAAACGAGTTGTATTAAAATTTGCCAACCTTTAAATGCTGGCAGTGTCTCAGCTTAATCATTGCTTTGTGCAAAGCTTATTTGGAAAAGTAGAGTTGTTTAACCAGTTTGTGTAGAAGCTTTTATGAACAAAATCTGTGGTTGTGTTAGATAGAGTTTATGTGCTTAATTACATTTTTATTTTCTGCTTCAGATGCTGATGGTCTTACATACAAAGCTGATTTTAGGATTAGTTTTAAAACTTCTTGATAAAACCAATATATAATGAACACAAACGAGATAGAATCTTAGAATCGTGGAATAGTTTTGGTTGGAAAAGCTCTTTTAAGATCATCAAGTCCAAACATTTCCTAGATCTGCCAAGTCTAGTGCTAAACCATGTCCCTTATCACCACATCTCTGTGTCTTTAAAACACCTCCAGGGATGGGGACTCAACGACCTCCCTGGGCACCCTACTCCAGGGCTTGAGAACCCTTTCAGTGAAGACATTTCTTTTAATGTCCAACCTGAGACCATTTTCTCTGGTCTTATTGCTTGTTCCTTGGAAGAAGAGACCAACACCCCTATGACTCCAGATGTTTGATGCTTTTATGAATACTCTGTATTTAAATATACCTTTAATAATAAATACAAGAGAAAGACTTGTCTTAGAAAACGGAATTTTTATTTTCGAGGTTAGATAATGAAGGTACAAATTTTTCTTTATCTTTGGCTGATCCAATTTGGGTTTCGTGTATCCTTTTGGAAAAGGGTATGTTTGTAAAGGTTTGTTTTGTTTGACCTTCCTTTCTGTTTAAGGTATTCACTGGACCTTAATGTGAAGTTGCCTGATTGATGTGTAAATATAACACAGATGGTGTAGAGATGATTCTGATGATAATTCATTTTTCAGCTAGTCATGAAGATACTTTGATTACAGTGTGTTTAAGTAATTATAACATAGTGCTCAGTGTTAGTCTTGTTGGAAAGGAACACATGGGAAACAAGTTACACGTTATTCATGGCCAACAAAGGATGCACTGTGGTGTGACCATTTTAATTTCTAATGCTAGATTAGAAACATAGTATGTTAAAATATGCCATAGAGTAAGGTAAATACATTAAGCATAGACTGAATAAAAAGTTAAGTGCGTAGTTTTGGGCATAAATATTTGTTTTGGAAAGTATTTGTTACTGTATGAAAGAAGCCAGTATGCCTGAATTCAGATTTCACTTTGCATGCCGATCGTTAAAAAGCCACATGCTTGTTTGCACATTTATATGGGTTCTGGTTATAATATAGGTTACTTTACCTTCTAGAAGAATTTGGAGTGACACTGCTGGAAAAAACAAGCAAACAATATTAGTGAGATTTAGTTGGAAAATATATTCTGTCTTCACATGTTTCTTTTCACAGCCATCCGTTACAGTCAGCAATGTTTACTGAACACGCCGATGCCAATTAGCTAACAACAAGCAAGCACTTCCATAAAGCAAAACAGTGTGTTCAAGAAAATCACACCAATACCTCTTAAAGCATTGCTCCAAACAAACTAATGTAATTTAAATTTTAACATTGACTATTCAATAATTAATTTTTTTTTCTCTCTGTTTCTACCATAGGATAATTGACCAACTAGATGGAGTTCGTTTGTTATGGTCATTGTTGAAAAATCCTAATCCAGATGTTCAAGCAAGTGCAGCTTGGGCTATTTGTCCTTGTATTGAAAATGCTAAGGTAAGTATTTAAAGTAATAGTTCTGTTGTAAGCATATGATTTTTATATCTGGTCTCCAGTAATAGCTGTTTGCTACTTACACTCTCTTTGTTTCTTTCTGTTAACTGCTTAAAATGTTGTGTTCACACCTCAAAAGTGATTAGTCCTCCATCTAGCACTCATTATAGCATTCTGTTTTGCCTTTACAGTGCTTACTGTATTTGGAAAATATATTTTAATAACTTACGAAGACTTAAACTTAATGTTCCCAAATAAAACACGCTGAAAATCTGACAATGCTAAATCAGAAAGGTCCTGCTTGCAGGCTATGAATAGCACAGATAGTTGTAGTTGTTCTCCTCTATGAGGTACTTCAGCTATGTTCCCAAGAGACCATCATTTGGTTTCAGAGCATATTTCAGACTCAGTGCCAATGTAATCCTGAGATTTTCTGCTCAGACTGCCAACAAAAAGTGCCAGTTGTGAATAGTGGTTGTTGTGCAGGTCAGTTGTACACAGAAGACTGAGCTATTCATTTATTTCGTGTCAGTTTCCAAGCAGAGATAAAATAGTGGTTATAAGCTGGAAGTCATCTTCAATGAATTCTTACCACTGACCTGTGGGAAAATAAATGGGGAAGGCTTTGTTTCCCATTAGCAGTTTCCTAGAATGCTAAGTGGACTTTTATCCTTAATCATTGTACTGTGATATGTTCTGTTTCTAATTTACCTCCAAACATAATACAACTTTTGCATCTTCTCTGTACACACTGTGTACAGTAGACATCACCATTGTTTTCTTTTCACAGCCTATAATGTAGATTTTTTTCATTAAAATATTCCAATTAGCCTCAAATCAGCACACACACAAATAAATATCCTGCTCCATATGGTTTGAGATGCTGACAATGTAAAGGACAGAAATTACCTTAAAGTGCAAGATAATCCTACAGTCCTCTGCAGGCAGTGTTTCTTGTTTGAAACTGAGCACACTATAGTTGCTATTAATTCATATAGAAGGATATAGACACAGATCTGTGGATGAAAGTATTGTGAGAACATTTGGTCTTGATTTTTATCATTTTAAGTATTTTCTGTTTCTTCAGAATGATTTCTACACTGGCAGTTTGCTTGCCATTTTTAGGGCATGCTGGTTAGTCTGAATTATCTTTGCATCTTTGTTTTGTTTTATTTTATGTGCACTGGAGTATAATAAAGTTTTGTGTTACCTAATGATGGGGAGTATACCTGTCTCCTCAGTCGATGTATAACTGCCTCTCTCTTGAACAATATTGCTACAACTGAACATGAAATTATTACTGTATCTCAGTACTGAGGTGCAAGACTGTGACCTGTAGTACAAGATGAGAGCTGTACACTGCTGAGGCTTCCACCAAAAGCACTTTTTTCAGAAACTAAGGAGATAAAGGACAGCTACTGAAATTACAGACTACATGGATCTTTTCTCATGTTTTATTTTGTTCCCCCCAGGGAATTTGATGAGTGTAAGCTATGTACATCCTTAGCGTAGCTATCCTCCTTTCATCTCTCTTGGCTGCCTGCCCAAATGCTAATCTGTGACCCCACAAAGAGTTCTTTGTGTGAGAGGGAGGCAGAGTGGCACACTGAAACAAACTTACCAATAATACCCTTTCCTGTGACACTGAATGGAGTGAAATATGTATAAAGCAGCAATTATAGCCACGCTGTGGAAGTGCAGTAACTATTTCTATCAAAACAAAATTTGGAGAGGTTTTATTCGTAGTTAATAATACTCAACAATTTACACCACCTTCCAAGCACAGTTTGGCTTATGCAGTGTTTGGCTAAAAGGCACAAAAAAGTATTTGACTTCAAAAGGATTATGCTTGTTCTGGCTTTTCCAAGCCTGTATTTGGGACTGCAAACCATTTTTCAAATAGCTGAGAGCTTGGAACCTGGATTTGTTTTTGTGTTCTGTTGTGGAAGCCGTCGTGATTCTCTTCTTAGTGGGGAGGTTCAAGGTTGAAATTGATTTTGTTAGAGCTATCAGAAGCAAACTTTTGTAACCATGTAGTGCATCATCCATTTTTCTGCACAGACATTTTCTGTACATCCAACTTAAAAGTTACCTTCCATGATATTTATAAAATCTTACAAGTTAATCTGTGCTAGGGGCAGTGCTGTTATTGTTGTAGTTTGTGGAAGCACGTGTATCTCTCATGCACTTACACTGTCATTACAAATTTAAATAGTGTTTTAGATTGGAAAGTCTACCATTTCTGTTTTATCATTAGGGGGATAAGACTCACAAAAGGCCAAGACTTGAATTCTCAAGATGTTTAGATGCTGGAGGGTTCAAATCTATCAAGTGTGGCTGCTGTTAGACAGGAAGGTAACTGCCAAAGGAGCAGAGTCCAAGTTCCTGTAATCCTGTTACCTATGTTGATAGTTACATTATGGTAGCTGGTTCAGACTACTTCCCATGTAATAAAACTGCATCAGTATGATACAGCTAAGTGATACTGTTTGTTACAGCAGTACAATACAGGTCACTGATATTTAGTCCATGACAGATTTAAGGCTTTTTAAAGAGGATATAAACTGTACACTGTAGTACATAAAAGGTTACAACTCTGAGAGCCATGATATTATTTTGGTATCAGTCATCATTTCTGTATGCTAGCTTTAATTCTAAAAAATATAGCCTTAAGAATTTCTTGGAGAGTGAAGATGCTGCAGGTAGGCTGGAAGTGATGTAATTTGGGTGGGAGAACTCTCCTGATAAAATTTGCACTGCACCTATGAGTGCTACTTAGGAGTCTTGGACAAAGAGCTCATTATTTTGAATAAATTTATTCCTACTTTTCTATAATATATAAGACCTAAAGAGAGAATAATGTAACTTCTTCAAAGGAAATATTTTAATAGAAGCAGATTGTTATTAATTAGTTCCTTACTTCCAAAAGTTACTACTGCAGGCACATTGGTAATGACAAAGTGTGAGGGCACCGTCCAAGAAACACAAATGATTGTGAAAAGTCTACTCAAATCTGTTGATGTTGGAATGGCAATATTTGCTTATGATGCTGCTTTGAAAAACACTATTTATGATGTTCTCCCAACTTACATCAGCCTCCTCCTCCCCCAGAATTAAAGAAACTCTACAAAAATATTATTTGGGCTATTATAAAATTCATCCAAAGGCACAGCGCCAAAAAGAGGAACGCTGCCAGCTTGAGTTTGTATGAAGGCACCGATTTCCTCACAGGGTGAAAAGAAAAAGTTGTAGAGGTCATTTTGTGGCCTCATACTCACTAGGTTTTTGTGTGCAAACATTAGAATAGGAATGGTAGTGTTCTTGGAGATTTCAGGAGCTCAAGAAGCCAGACCTGGCTTGGTGAAACCATAGCTAGATGCCAGGGTACATGCAGAACCTGCCTATCCAATTCTTGACACACACTGTCTAGAAGCTAAGGGAAGAAACTGTATGTGTTGTTTGGGCCTCCTATCAGCCTGTTACTCTGGAGATCCTGAATGGACTGTCATAAATTGCCCTGAGGTCCTTGATTTCTACAAATACAGGAGTCCAGCTCCTGTAAAACATATAACCTGAAAGCTGAGAAGCAAAGGGAAACTAAGAGCATAATCCATATCTCACTCATTAGGGAGCCTCATATCCCTAAATTCTAGGCTAAGCAGCTTGCCTATGAGCTTGCAGACCACGAGAAGCCAAAAAGCTTAGGAGCTACTGGAGACCTGGCTTTCCAGCTGTTTGGCAGCCAATCAGGCAAGGAGTTAGTGATTCTGGGAAAACCAGAAGCCAAGCAGCCTGGCAGGTTCCTCACCAGCCATCTGGCTGACAAGAGAAAAGATGGAGAGGCACGTTGGTAATTTAGCCTGCCTTTCTGCCTGGTTTCTGTCAAAACTTTTCAAGAAATCATTGTTTTCTTATGGAAGATTTTGGTTCCATTCCATTAGGATTTTCTGATGGAATACTGCTCTGCTGGAAAATATTTGACCAGCTTTGCTTGTAACTTAGTTTATAATAGCTACACATGCTAGTCAACAGCTTGTCATGTAGCTACTGGACTTTTAAATTAGACTTGCTAATTGGACTTCTAAAAATCTATAAAATTTTAAACTCTATCCTCACACTTTTTTATCACTTCTTTGTTTTTCCTTCTTGTCCGTCTCGCTTTTCCCCTGTCTTTACATTCTCACATGCCACATGGAACTTAAATAGGTTTTAAGGCAAGAAAAGAGCATAGAGATCATTGAGTCTCATTTGCTGCATGATATAAACCAGAAAGTTTCAAGCAATCATTTTATCTAGCATAGGAACATTTGACTGAACTATAACATATTTATACCTCATGCCTATTGTTCAGCTTCTCAACAGCCTGTAACTGGTGACTGCCATCTCATATACCACTCTAATTGATAAAACCATGCCAGCAATACTAACAATAATTGTTATAACAGTTTATTAGTTTGCATTGTCACTGCATTGATTGTCTGCCTGTACTGTCCTCAGGACATTCTAATATTTGCTGTCTTGCATCTTTACAGTATTGAACTGCACACTAGTGATGGACAGCTCATAAACATTAATAATGTAAAGAAGTTTGCCTAGACACCTACATAGATTTAATTCCAAACCCAATGGAAATAATATTTAGTTTTTCCAGTTATTCAGTGTCAACTGCTTCTCATGCTTCCATTATTAAAGTGCTTTTCAAGATAATCTAAACCAAACCAAACCATGGCTTTTTCTCTACTGTGGCCTTCAAGGACTTTGGTATTAGTAGTTTCAGCGCTTCTGTGAGGGGGGGGAGGGAAGTTTTGTCATTTACCCAACTGAACTTCAGGGAGAGTTGTGAGAAGGGAAAGGAACAGGAGGTGTGGTCCACCAGGTTAAAAAATAAAGAAAACAGTATACAAAAGGACTACTGGAAGCTGCATAAGTGGCTACATAGACTTTTTTTTTTTCTCATCATCTTTTAGAGCACATGCATCATGCTTTGCTTTTGTTTCTTGAAATTATCAATTGCAAGATATTTGCCAAGTAGTTAACTGTGTGATGATCAAATCCCTGAAAAGGTGAGGAGGACAGGAAAATCCATATTGATTGTCTGCTGTTGTTTGCCCCTCACACTGCATTTTCTCAATACAGAATAGAAATTGTGGGATGTAGTGAAGTAGTCTCACCTTACAAGATGTTTTTTCATCTGTTTTGCTACAGTGGAATCCTTCACAGTGGTAGAGGCAGGAATAAAATTTGACTTTAAATATAATGTGACTGGCATTGCCATTGAGTTGCTTAAGGAGAAAATGAAATAGATTTACTGTTATATAAATTGTGTGTTTCCCTTTTTCGTCAAACAGCTGTGATAAGGAAATTTATCTGTTGTAATTATTTTGAATTTTAACTTGGGTTGTGCACTAAAATGAGAAGATACTCAGCTGGCAATAGGGGATGGAAGTGGGCAGCTTTCCTCATTAAAGAGGCAGTTTAAAGATGACAAATGTTTGAAGTTTAATGAGGAAATCAGTTTAAAGATGAAATCAAAATTTATTTGCACAGCCATGCCATCGCTTTTTTGGGCAAAAGCAATTCAATTTGACAGATTAGCTTTGACACCTTCAACTTTTTAAGATGTTCTAAGGCTGAACTACTCCTTGTTTTTTGTGGAGAAGCTTTTATCTTTCAAGTGGAGAATTTTTAAGGATAAACACAATGTGTTTTTGTAATACAATGTTTAGCTTTAAATCTTTCAAATAAACCAGTGTTCACTTTGGAAGAAATAAGTAAGGAATTCAATTACAAAAGAATTCAGTAGTTCCTTTACAAGAACTGCATGTCTCAAGTTAAGGCTGATGAACTTTATTTACTTCATGAAAAGAACCACAAAAAAAAAAAAAACAAAAACCCAAACATATAATATGATGACAAGAGTACTCAAAAATCCCAAACGTTCTTCTTGTATAAATACTGCAAAGATCAAGATCACAGATTTTTCCAAATCTGTTTTTCTGAAAATACCATTATGCTTTCTGCTCCTAATTAGCCAAAGTGTGCAAAGCTGTTTCTGTTCACAGTGTTTCTGCTCTTGACAGAAGCCAGCTCAGAAATAAGTGAAAAGGGAAGGTTAGCTAAAATCTGTTAATAGTCATGCAGCTCAACGAGATGAAACTATGTGATTAAAGAGTAGCAGGATGAGGCTTTTATAAGCACAGCAAAATAATTTTGCTGGCTTCAGCATCTGTGCTACACAGGGTGGGTTTTACTGCTTCAGAATGTAGACTCCTCCCTTTGAGTCCAATTTTTAAATCATTTTTGTCATACTTTGAAGAGAAAAACTTTGCTGCCCACTAGTTGGGAGATGTGGTTGTGTAAAGTCATGAAAAAATCCCATTATCTCTTCCCTCATTATCTTCCTCAGCCACTTAAAATTTAGTTTAACAATCCTTATTTTTTCAGATCTGTCACCTCGGGTTGAACATCACATTGGAAGTTATAATAGTGATGAAGATTTTAAATGAAGCTATTTCCTGTTAATGCAGTAAATTATTCCTGCTCCACTCTCTTCTGTTTTTAAAAACATTTTTATTGCTTTTTTAAATGCATTTGCATTTGGCTTCTTACTTTCTTCAGTTCAGGACCTATTATTATTGAAAGAGAAGCATCCAACCTGTCATTAACCATACACTCAGCTGTATGCAATAAAATGTTTCTGTCATTGCTTATCAGTGATTTTACCAGTATTTTTATCTATAAAGGCTGTTTCTTAGGCTTTTTTATTACCATACAATGTTTTTTCTGCCTAACTTGACCGGGGTAGTCTTGTGAGTTCGATGAATAAATAAAGCTTGGTCACAATAGGTAAGAGCAGAGGTGGTAAATTCCCTAAACTCACTTAATTGCATTTTGCTTTTCTTTCAAGTTGTGGTTTGTGTAGCTGTGTAACATAAGCTGTTCTCCAAGTTTTTCAGAATACTTGAAGTTTGTTGAGTGACTTCACATTAAAGAAAGTAAATGCCATTTAATGGCTATAGGAATAGATTGGAGTTTGCAGTACGTAAATGTTGAAGTATAAATCCAGTTTAGGGCTGCAAATGGAACCCTTCTACTTCAAGTTAAGAATCAAAATCATGCTATTACACAACAGTAACACTGCCTAGACTTAGGAAACAATGTCATTTATACATCTGCAGTGAAGTTTTAGGGCCACAGGTATACATGAAAACTTAGCACACACTAATAGCTGGAAATGACAAACCTCTGGATTGAATCACATGAAACACTCATGTGTTGACTCATTTAGAAAGTGGAATGCAAAGATTGGGAGTTTTTACTAAATTAAAAAAAAAAAAAATCCAAACACACCTTACATTTTTTTTTTCTTCTAAGTAAGTACACTTGAAAATGCCTGAGAGTATTTGAAAAGCAAAGCCACAGAAATTACTTAGCCTTTACAAGGATGAGCAACTATCTGATCATTAATACAAGCATACTCAAAGAATATACATTCAAAATCATTAAATCCAGACCTGCACAATTATAGGCACAACTTCATATAATTTATTCTTTAAATATCTTCTAAAAAAGGCAATTGTATATAATAAATGCACATCTGTCAGGTTTGGGGGGGGAGGGGGGGGGGTTGGTTTGTTTTCTTTTTCTTTGTTTTGTTTTTTTCTTAAAGTAGAAATTTACTGTACAAAGGAAGTATGTGGTTTGGCTAAATGGTACCAAATAGACTGCATTTGTTGTTTACATTTTTGGGGGGAAAAAAAAAATGAAGAGATCTTGTATATAACATAATGGATTTTAAAGCTGTCATTTCAGTCCTCCTTCCTGCTTCTTGTTCTTACAATTTCTTACTTCTTTTCATTTTTCTTTGTCTTGCACAGACCACCAGGCTACACCCACAATCACATTTGGGAAACTTTCCTGACATGTGGTTTCTGCAGTTTCCCTCTGCTTTTCATCACTGGTGGAAGATTCTGTCCTTGTGTTTAGCTGATTTCACGGATGATTATTGAAACTCTTTTCTATTACTTACTGCTAGATTGTTTATATATTATTCCATCAGTTTAATTAGGCCCCTTTACAAAATGTGGGAAGTATAAGCTTGTCAGAAGAGGAATGTAAAAAATAGGGTTATAATCACCTGGAAAGAAAATATGAACAGTAGGAAAATAAAAACTCTACATAAGATGGGATACAGATTATCTATTCATTAAATGTCTTTCGAGAGCATGAATAAATAATACCCAGATGTCTGAACCATGTAGAAAAGCCAGAATCATTTTCATGTACAGCCAGGGCCCCTTTCAGACCTTAGACACTTCACTGTACACCTGTTGAACAGAAGCCTTTCTCATTTGTTGACCTGGTGTTTAGACACAAGGTAATCCACACTCCTCCAGTAAATTTTAAGGAGTTGAAGTAAATATAAGTACATGGAAAGCACTGCTTGAGGGTAGGAAGGCTCTGCAAAGAGATCTGGACAGGCTGAATTGATGGGCCAAGGCCAGTTGGATAAAGTCTCACAAAGCCAAGTGCTGGGTCCTGCACTTAGGTCACAACATCCTCATGAATGCTCCAGTCTTGGGGCAGAGTGGCTAGAAAGTGGCCTGGTGGAAAAGGACCTGGGAGTGTTGGTTGACAGCTGGCTGAACATGAGCCAGCAGTGTGCTCAGGTGGCCAAGAAGGCCAAACAGCATCCTGGCCTCAATCAGGAATGGTGTGACCAGCAGTAGAAGGAAAGAGGTCATGCCCCTGTACTTGGCTCTGGAGAGGCTGCACCTCAAATACTGGGTTCAGTTTTGGGCCACTCACCACAAGAAGGACATAGAGGGACTAGAGCATGTCCAGAGAGGGGCAGCAAACCTGGTGAAGGATCTAGAGAACAGGGCTGGTGAGGGGAGCTGAGGGAACTGGCATTGTTTAGTCTGGAGCAGAGGAGGCTGAGGAGAGACCTCATTGTGGAAAGGAGGTTGGAGTGGGGTGAGGGCCGGTCCCTTCTCCCTAGTATCAGATGATAGGATGCAAGGAAATGGTTTGAAATTGCCCCAGGGTAGGGTAAGTTTGGATAGTAGGAAAAATTTCTTTCCTGAAAGGCTGGGCAGGCATTGGATCAGACTGCCCAGGGAAGTGGTGGAGTCACCATCCCTGAAGGTGTTCAAGAAAAATGTGAACATGGCACATAGCAGTTTAATGCCCATGGTGGTCTTAGGTTGATGGCTGGACCTGATGATCTAAGAGGGCTTTTCCAACCCAAACAATTCTATGATTCTATAAATACTGAGTGGATAGTTAAAAATAATGTTTCTTTTGATTCTGATTTAGGATTCTGGGGAAATGGTTCGATCCTTTGTTGGTGGCTTGGAACTGGTAGTCAATTTACTAAAATCCAAGGATAAAGAAGTTTTAGCAAGTGTATGTGCAGTCATTGGAAGTATAGCTAAAGATGAAGAAAATCTAGCTGTTATAACAGACCATGGAGTCATCCCTCTGTTGTCCAAACTAGCAAACACAGTAAGTAACATCTAAGCATATTATTAAGTATTTTAATTTCTTTATTTCTTATGTATTTCTCTGTGTTATATCCAACTGAAAGGTTATGACAAGAGCAGTAGATTTTTGCTCTTAACTACAAGGATGAGCTGGACAATCCTTCCTCTGAGATGTATATTAGACATGAAAACACTCTGTGGCTGGCACTAAAGTTGCTTTGGAAGATGAGCTTCATTTTAATAGTCACTGCTACTGAATATTGCTTTTGAGAGATGCAGCTGCCCTGTGAAAAAGCACAAAGGGCTGAGAGAGCAATAAATCTGAACCATCCAGAGAATCTCAATGATGGGGCTATATCTTACATTTTATTGCTAATCTTATCGAATTTCCAGTCAGTCTAAAAGCACATTTGAAGTGATATAATAATTCACAACACTACCTACAAAGAGAATAATAAAGGACTACTAGCTCCATGCCTTAAACCTCTCTCCAGTTTTTGCTTGTAGTGCAGTTAAATTGGGATGCCTTAAAGATGTTTGAGAGGACAAGTTTGCTTTCCTATGATGTTTTGGTGGTATTATGTTGTCTTTAATTTATTTTGGGTTTATCTTCTTCAGAACAATGACAAATTAAGACATCACTTAGCAGAGGCCATTTCCCACTGCTGCATGTGGGGGAGCAACAGAGTTAGCTTCGGAGAGAACAAGGCTGTAGCTCCCTTAGTACGTTACTTGAAGTCAAATGATCCAGCAGTTCACAGAGCTACAGCTCAGGCTCTATATCAGCTTTCAGAGGATCCCAACAACTGTGTCACCATGCATGAAAATGGAGTGGTGAAGGTAAGGTGAAAGTTGTGTTGTTTTTTTTTATTTGGAGTTCAGATTATTGAAGGAGGTTGGCTTGGTCAAAAGAAGAGATCTTCAATTTGAAATTGTTCTATACCTCAATTTTCTGAACTTTATCCTAAAAAATGTTTGCTTTGGTGGTGAATTAGGGAACAGTATTTCAGTCCTAAAGATATTACAACTACTTTGGTCATTAGGAATGGAAATATGATTGGGACATTCGCCTCCAGAGTATTTGTCTCTGACCCAGGCTGGTAGTGATCATACATCACCAATTTGTCATGCTCAAGTGACTTATGCAGAAGTTGGGTTCCCTTCATGGATAGTTGCCTTAGCATGGCTGAAAGTTACCTAAGAACTGTATTTGGGGACAAATCAAGACAGAATAATACAAAGGTTTAGTTTACAGAATCACAGAATATATGTGGCTGGAAGAGACCTGAGGAAATATGTTCTGTTGGGCCTGTGATAGGTTCTCCAGATGCACAAGTCCAAGTACTTTTCATTCTTTGTTGCCGGAGCTTATGAGCTTGACCTCTGTGCTTGCAGTGCTGGGATTACCATCAAGAATCAATTACTGGAGTTTCAGAAAGGCTAAAGAGGCATTCCCAGGTGGGAAGGAGAGTGGGTGGAGGAGATTTAGTTGCTCAAATGTGAGAGTCCACAGAGTGCTGAATCTTGCCGGGTTGAGACAGCAGTTGCAGCACTGTCTGTGCCGTTGGGTATCTTTGCACCGTGTTGAGCAGTGATGACAGTGTCCAGGTGTTTTCATTCATCTAGCCTCTCTGGTGAATAGCTGACTGAAAGCATACTTTGTACTTATGTAGGAGTTGTTATGTACAGATCTTTCCAGGACCGAGCATATTTTTGCCTCTGGAAATTTTGTCTGGGTTCCTTTGATATTTTTGCGTGCTTTTACCAGATACCTGGTGTTTCAATAATCATGCCCACTTGGATTAATGTCACATCTGCTGCAGTTCTGACTGGGTTGTAATACATCCCTAATCCCAGGTGTTCTTCAGCACATGAAAGTCTGATGCTTCAGGGAAATATTTACTCTGCATGAATGACACAGTTGCTGAGTGCTTGAACAGTTGGTCAGAGAATTTCTCAAAGCATCAGAATTTCTGACCATTTACTGTGCAATGTGTATCTACACATTTCTGTTCAGGAAACCAGGAATAAAGATAAGCAGGGAAGGTAATTTCAGCCAGTTTCTCGTATTTCATGTTTTGCAAACAGTGTTTGTTGCTCTCAAAACAACAAGTATATGCACACAGTTTTTAGAGAAAATCACTGTTCCTCATTTTCTCTTCTTTGTAGCTGCACTCAGAATGCTTTCAGTTTTCTCAAGCAAGGCTATGAGGGAAACAGGTTGGGACATGCTGGTGTATGTCAGCTGGCATGGCAAAATTCTGAGCAGACCAATAGGGTGATTTTGGAGGAAGTTAAGAAAGGCAGTTTATGAAGTTTTTCTTTTATGTTCAGTCCCACACTCAATATCCTTACGACTGGCAATGAAACAATGGTTATGACCTGTGACAGAGGAATCAATGCTTTCTTTCCACCAAACACCAGAAAATAGTTTCTCTTTCAGAAGTAAAAATTAATGGCTGTACTGGAAAAGAGATTTGTGTTTTCAAAGACCCAGTAATGACATGTGAGATACTAGAAAGCAGGAGACATTTTTAGACACCAGGCTGAGGAACATGCGTCAGTCTGTGTTCAGGGTTGGAGACAGCTGTCCACAAACCAAGGGAGAAAAGAAATCCAGTGGGAGACTGTTAGTTTACAGCCAAGGTAAACAGGAGTACTAGGCAATGTTCATCACACTTGGAGTCTGTCACAATTAGAGGGAAGAGAAATAGGAAAAGCCACAGACAACTGGAAGAACACATTCTTCATGGAAATAGCAGAAAATCTCCCTTTAAATAGCTGTTCCAAAGCAGTCAAGGTGCCTACCTGCAGCTGACTGCCACTGAAAGCTTGTTCATGAAAAGATCTCCAACTGTCCACTGAAGAGTACACTTGGCTTTAAATCTTTACATTGTGGACATGCCCATCTGCAACAGCCACCCAAAACCTTACAATAGTCAAGGAAGAGGACAAGATTGGTTTTCATCTTTCCTAATTTAGACATTTATTCAAAGATACAAACACTTCAGTTTCTCCTAGGAATATTTTCTCATCTTCTCTGACTATAATGGGAGTGCAGGTTCAAAGTTCAGATCTGCACATCTACACTGTAGGTATCTATCTTTAATGGGGTGAATCTCATCCAGAGGCAGTGGAGAACTTGTTTAAATGACTTTACAGTCCAGTTCATTACTAGATAGGAATGACAGAATCCTGAATGATAGTGCAAGAAGAGATTTTTTTTTTTTTTAAATCATTCTCTTTCTAGAAAAATACAGATGAGTTGCATTTATGTGCTGTGATGGTGATGAAACACTATCAAAAGTAATTGAAGCATATGTTGAACATGATCTAATAAAATCAGATATTTTAAATTAGTAGGTCTAACTAACTAGAATCCAGAGTTTTTGAAAGAGGTCTTTGGAGTGTTAAATGTTGATTCCTTTCATCTAAGTTTGGCCACTTTCAGGTATGGAGTTTAAAGCAGTCTAAACTAAGACACCTTCTCTAGTCACTGGGAAGAGAGACACCTGCAGACTTGTGCTGACTGAAAATAGATGCCCAAGATATCTGGAAGGAACAGACTGACAAAAGTGCCTGGTTTTCACCACTGAGTATAGAAAGGACCTAGGTTACCAGCTCAGACTGAACAACTAGTTTTCAGACAGCTGAATTTAAATCCATATCCTCCTGAATGTTGATTTTCAACAAGCCTTGCAGTACAGGGGAAGTTGCAGGGATGGAAGAAAGATGTTTATTAAACAAAACAAAAAAAAAAAAAACCCCAAACTAAAACAAAAAAAATTAAACAAAATTATAGTCCTGTAAACTGGACACTATTCTCATGTTAAATAATCATTGGTGCCTACATTAAAATTCAATAAGGGATCTTTTTGATGATCTAGTCTGACTAACCTTGCTCACACAAACCAGAAATACTGCTTCAAATCTTTGCTGTTTGGAATACAGTATATCCTTTAGGAAAGCATTAGCTTCTTACTTAAAGAATTCCAGCAATGGAAAATCCACTGGANATTCTATGATTCTATGATAACTTGTTCCAGTAGTTAAATACCATCCCCATAAAAACGTTTGCACCTTTTTCATAGCCTGAGTTTGGTTTAGTTTTATTTATTAATTATCAATTATTTATCTTATTTATCAATCACATTTATGATAGTGATACCTGATTAACTGGAAAGCTCTACATAACTTCTGTTCTCATATCCATTCTTCTTGAGTGGCATCAAGTTACTTGTCACAATGCCACCTTTTTAATTAGCTAAGCAAGTGTAATGTCTGATGGAATTTCTGTCTGATTCTTTATTTGTGTGTCAGTTATGAGCTTTCTTATTTTTGAACTACTGCATTTCTGCACACTTCAGAACATAACTCACTAATATCTGTGTGAATACTTAAAACAGGTAAAACAACCTCCCTGTTTCTAAGCAAGCTCTGTTTGAACATCAGAGATATTCATTTTTCTGTTTGGTCACAGTATTGCCCTCAAAGTTTGTATTCAGCCAATTTTCTACATTAATTTCCATATTTTTTTGGAAACTGTTCTCCCCATTAGACATTTGCATTCCATAACATTTGCCTTCATGCACAGGAGTAGAAATTAGGTAATATTGCTAACGTAAATCAGCAGTTAATTTAGACCTCATGATATTTTTTTTTTAAATGAGATTAAATCGTTTTTGAATTGTTGTCAGTACACTTTAAAAGTGTCAGATGAATTAGCTTTCTTTTTTGTAAGATTAATTTACTATTTAAAAGCAGCCACAAAATGTATTCAAACATCCCTGGAAGTGTTCAAGGCCAAGCTGGATGGGGCCTTGAGTGACCTGTACTAGTGGGAGGTGTCCCTGCCTATGGCAGGAGGTTGGAACTAGCTGATCCTTGAGGTCCCTTCCAACCTTACCATTCTATGATTCTATTTAATTGCGTAAGAGAGGAAAGTTTTAAGAGAGCAATACGCTTGACTCTTCTTGAGTGTGAATTACAAAATATGGAAAACAATTACTAGTAGCTTCCACTGAAAACATTCTAAACCAATTTTTTTTTAACCACAAACCATATATCTGAAGATTAGAAAATCAAATGTAAAAGCAGCAACACCTACTTCTTTAGGAGCATTTGGCTATGGGGTCAGTTGTTTCTTGGATGGGAACACTGAACACAGCATATATTTACATTACTAAGCAAGGTTCAAGATAAGATCTTTATAAATCAGTCAAAAAATACTTCAAGTAATATCTATGCAATAATATTAGCAGGGTACAGTGCCACGTACTTGCATATTTACATATTTGTATTTTAAATTTAGAAGAGCTCTCTTTTTTGACTGTCATGCTTGGCTCTGTTCGGGCTCCACAGTGCAGGCTGCAGATCCAGCATGTTTGGCACATGCTCCAAGCTGATGCCTGCTGCTTGGAATGAATTAGTTGCTACAGTACTTGGACATCTAGGAAGAGGGCACTAGATGGCAAAATTTCTGTGTGTCTGTTGTCTGTGGAAAATACGCCAAGTCCTTTCACCCACACATGTATTGACCACATGGCATTTAAAATTTCAGCTCTTCAGCTCTAAGAGGTTCCATAAGCTAAGTCCAACACTAGCATATTTTGTTTCAGAAGGATTGATGAAAATTGACAGTGCTGCATCACTACAACTCCTATGGTGTTAGCTAAGCAGCAAGTCTTTACCTTCCTAATAATGTCACCAGTCATGAAGTTGGGGTCTCAAACGAAAAACGTTTTGCCCTCTCACCATTGCCAAAGGCAATGAAGTTTGGCTTCAGCATAGGCTAAGCCTCAGACACTAGATTATTTTTCAGATTTCATATTACTGAAGTTTATGATACGTAGCAAGCGTTCTGTTAAAATCTGGCTGATCCTGGATGGGAAAAACCAGCAGCCTAAGGGGGATCAGCTTATCTTTGCCCAAACTGTGCTTCAGGAGACCTCTAATTTAGTAACACTTGGATAACAAACCTAGAGGCTGGCATAAAGCTCCTCTTGGCACATTTTAAACATCTTTTAGTCTTTTAAAAAGAAGCTTGTCCCACAAAGCTGTAGGTTTGTTGGAGCTGTTTAACAGTAGCTGTGCCCTGCAGCTCTTGTAGTGATAAATGAGCCACTTCAAATAAGTGCAATTGCAGCCAACTGTGCAGAAGGAATCATTAAAAAAAAAAAAAAAAAATAGACATTTTTGAAGCCTAGAAATGCACAAACAAAGTATGTTAAACCAAAATATATGCTGCTTCTTTTAATGGAAAAGATTGCTACTGGTTAAGTCTGCCAGCTTCAATAGGTGTGCCAAAAGCCAAGGAATCTGGCAGAGCCCATAGATAGCAGTTCCATCTTTCATCTATATTTCTTTTCTGTATTTATCTTGCTTTAGAAAATGCAGAGAATGTCTTTTCCTTCCGACTTGGCACTATTTCCAAACCACAGAAATACACAGAGCAGCTTCTTGCAATTGTTTAGCTCCCTGCCCCAGTCTTATCCTTGTGGCTAAATGGTTCTTTCTAATTTGGCAGTAATAAGAAATGTGAATATTAAAATATTTCTGTGTTTATGGAATAATAACTTAGCTGAGCAGTCAGATATTAGAATTCATTTTCTTAAGTGAGAGATACAGGGCTTAATGCACCAGGGCAGAATGCCAGGTAATTATTTTTGTCATTCAGCTGATCAAAAATAGTTTCCTTGTATGTAAAAAGCTATTGAAAGAAGCTAAATATAAGAAATACCAAGAACAATATACATATGCATATATATATATATGTCTGTCTGTCTCTCTCTGTGTGTATATATATATANTGTGTGTATATATATATATATATACACACATGCATATGTATACCTATGTGTAAATAGAGGCTGAGTTGTTACTTGTCCTTAATGTACTGAATTATGCATTCATTGATCTCATCCATGGAAAATTCTCTTCTTCCTGTCGCATCAATCACATAGTTCAAGCTAGCCCTAGTCATCTCCAAGGATGCTAATTGGCTGTATTTACCAGCTGCTAATTAGTGCAGGATTTCTTGCCAGTGTTTATGATAATCTCTAGAAATTTTGAAGAATGAATGTCAAAACAATATCAGCCAATAATGCTATTTAATTACCAAATGAGTCTGATACATAGAATCATAGAATGGTAGGGTTCGAAGGAACCCCAAGGATCATCCAGTTCCAAGCCCCTGCCATAGGCAGGGACACCTCCCACTAGTACAGGTCACTCAAGGCCTCGTCCAACCTGGCCTTGAACACCTCCAGGGAGGGAGCAGCCAAACCCTCCCTGGGCAGCCTGTGCCAGTGTCTCACCATCCTCACTGTAAAGAACTTCCTCCTAACATCCAGTCTACGTCTCCCCTCTGCCAGCTTAAACCCATTTCCCCTCATCCTGTCATTACAAGACCTTGTCAATAGTCCCTCCCCAGCCTTCCTGTAGCCCCCTTCAGATACTGGAAGGCTACTCTAAGGTCTCCTGGAAGCCTTCGCTTCTCCAGGCTGCAGAGCCCCAACTCTCCAGAATAGAAGTGTATGTTATCCTGACATCTGGGGAAACTGGCAAGCTAGGTAGAAAGTGACTTGAGGTTATATCTAATCAAGTTCTTGAATTTGTGTTATGGATTTAAAAAAAAAAAAATTTAAAATTCCATGACATAAAATTGAGAAAGCAAAGAATTCATAAAGTTTCTTCCATGCTGCCATACAGGTATGACAGTTCCAAATACTGGACTCAGGCTAAGATACATGATTTAGGGCTCTGTGATATAGAAAGGTTAAGAATCTCCACAAGATATTTAGACAAACACAAAATCAGAATTACCCTGGGGAGGTCCTGCATTTCACCAGTTCTTGTCTACTCTCTACCCTGACCAC
Organism: Ramphastos sulfuratus; assembly: GCA_013399055.1. Classification (NCBI taxonomy): domain Eukaryota; kingdom Metazoa; phylum Chordata; class Aves; order Piciformes; family Ramphastidae; genus Ramphastos; species Ramphastos sulfuratus. The sequence goes on along the minus strand of WBNM01043381.1, from coordinate 1,133 downwards.
AGGTGGTATGAATCCAGGTTTATTTGCTTGTTTTTATCTCTCTACTTTGTATCTGTGCAAACTGCACAAATCCAACAGTCATTAGACTGTATTAGCTCCTTCAGAGGTTCCAAAGAGAGATGATTACTGGACTCCAGAGGCTAATGGAGTCAGTATGGATCTAAAGAAGGTCTGTCATATTTTTGTAATGGATTTCTTGGACATCCACTGTAGGGAGAATACTTTATTACACTTCTGTTTCTCAAAGCATTTTGCCATTTCATCAGTTGTGTCATCTATCCACGTGCAAGAATCCTGTTGCTATTTGCAAGTGCTGAACTAACCGTGCTTGGAATTCAAGAGAGCACTCAACAGCATTCCTCAAGAAAAACTCTTTCAGTTAAACTTCTGTGCCATGAGAAGGCACAATAATGGCTTAACACTGAGGAATCAGTGTGTAAGAATTAGGATCAAGGTTTGCAGCCATTCAGTGTTTCGTAAATTATAATGGGCTGGGTGGTGAATGGTGGAGTTCCAGACTTTGCTGACAAAAATTCCCTGTGGTAGCAGTTTTCTGATACATTTAGCTCTCTGCTGTCTACAGGCATGAATGAATATGTGTACACAGACCTTTGGCCATGAACAGCCTCAGTGTTTCATATTTGCATGAATAAACATGAGCTGCATTCATACCATCTATACATTTATTTAAGCTATGCTCTAATTTTCTACTACATTTACTAGTCTCAAACCAGACTCTAAGTTGAACAATACCACTCATCTTCCAGCTTATGTAAATGTAGGCACTGTTGCCACCCACACACAAGAAAACATGAAATTCTAACTCAGTCTTCTCACACACTACAGTAAAAGAGCTTCAAAATATTCAGGCTTCTTATTTGAAATAAATGCTATTGTATGGATCTGCAGTGAGAACATCTTGCTTTTATCCCCAGGCTTTGATATGTAAGATTTACAAGGAAAAGCATCCCACTGGTTTTGATTATAATGATCATTTATAGGAAGAGGGACTCACTTAGGCCATTTGACCCAATGGCTATATTAAGTGTAGAGATCAAAATCAGTACTTGGAATTGAATACAGAAGGGAGTTTGAAGCCAGTTCATGCGTATCAGTTCTGGGCCCCTCAATTT
>WBNM01043378.1:106804-140048 GCA_013399055.1 Ramphastos sulfuratus | reverse complement strand
GTGCAGCCCCTGGCACTTGGACTCTTCTTCCTAGCAACCCTCATCTCAGCAGAGCCATGAAGATGTGAGAGCATACTCCAGGTGTGCTTAATTGTGTCTCTCTTTTGCCCTGCAGAATGCATTCTCCTCCCTTCTGAAACCCATTTCGGACCAGATCCAAGCGGTGCAGAACTTCAGGGAGAAGAATCGAGGGAGCAAAATGTTCAACCACTTATCAGCAGTCAGTGAGAGCATCCCAGCCCTGGGCTGGGTGGCCATGGTGAGACCTCTAGTGGGAAGTTGGAGCTTTTGCCAACCTGGAGAAGAAAAGGCTTGGAGGAGATCTTGGAGTGGCCTTTCAGTATCTGAAAGGGTTGGGGAGGGACTAGGGACAAGGTCGTGTAATGGGAGGAGGAGGAATGGAACTGGCAGAGGGGAGATTGAAACTGGGTGTGAGGAAGAAGTTCTTTGCAGGGAGGGTAGGGAGGCCCTGGCACAGGTTGAGGGTGGGGAGAAGGCCCTGGCACAGGTTGCCCAGGGAGGTTGTGGAGCACAGAATCACCCAACGTGATCTTTGATCACGTTGGGTGATTCTGTGCTCCACAACCTCCCTAGAGGTCTTCTGTGCTCCACAACCTCCCTGGAGGTGTTCAGGACCAGGCTGGATGAGGCCTTGAGTGACCTGTACTAGTGGGAGGTGTTGGGTTGGAACTGGATGAGCTTTGAGGGTCCCTTCCCACCTAAACCATTCTATGATTCCAAGTGGTGGGGAAAAGTCTTGCTTCAGCTGCTCCATGCCAATGTGTTCTTTTCTTCTCTTAGGCTCCAAAGCCTGGTCCCTTTGTGAAGGAGATGACTGATGCTGCCATGTTCTACACCAACAGGATCCTCAAGGAGTACAAGGATGTGTAAGTTCACCTCCTCTCTTCACTGGGCACAGCTACCAGGGTGTGGAGGAGCTGCTGCAGCACCTAACCACAGCTGCCCTGCTCTGCAGTTCTTGTTGTTAAGGGCCAGGGGAGCACTGAACTGCTTTTTCCTGATCATAGAATCACAGAATGGGTTGGAAGGGACCTCAAAGCTCATCCAGTTCCAACCCCACACCCTCTGCCATGAGCAGGGACACCTCCTACCAGCACAGGTTGCTCAAAGCCTCATCCAGCCTGGCCTGGAAGACCTCCAGGGAGGGAGCAGCTACAGCCTCCCTGAGTAACCTGTGCCAGTGTCTGCCTACCCTCACTCTAAAGAATTTCTTCCTCATCTCCAGTCTCCATCTGCCCTCCCCAAGCTTCAATCCCTTCCCTCTCATCCTGTCACTACAAACCCTTGTCAGATCCTCAGGGATGAGATTCCTTGCACTGTTGCAGCTGGAATCTCTGGTAGCAAGTCCCCTGCAGTTTTTCTCTCAGCACCAGCACCCAGGGCAGCAAGTTGGGCCTGGGGAGTGGGTTTGGTTGGTGCAAACCAGACCCCTTCATTACAACAGTGCAGAGCAGGCCTGTGGCCTTCTGCCTGCAGGTGCAAGATTCACACTGCAGCTGGAACACAGTGCTGGGAGGGGTGAGGCTGCTGTGCTGGTCCAGCTGTGCTTTGCCTGTAGGCTGAGAGGCAGAGGGATGGAAAGAACTATTTGTAGGGTTTAGTGGCAAATTCATCTGCTCCCTCCCCATGATCTCTTCTGTCCTCAGAGATAAAAAGCAGGTGGACTGGGTGAAAGCTTACCTGAGTATCTGGACAGAGCTGCAGGCCTACATCAAAGAGCATCACACCATAGGGCTGACCTGGAGCAAAACAGTAAGTGCTGGCTGCATCTGCAGCAGCTCCTGCGACGGGGATTGCCTGATGAGTGCAGCAGGCATTGAGCTTGGCCAACCACCTTACCTCTTGCTGGCCTCTTCCAGGGTCCTGTAGCAACAGAAGGGGCTAAACCACCATCTGCTGCCCCAGCTGGGGTTGCACCTCCCCCTCCAGGCCCTCCTCCCCCTCCTGCTCCTGCCCCCAGCAGCTTCAGCATGGATGATTCTGCCTCCCGCTCCGCGCTCTTTGCCCAGATCAACCGGGGAGAAGGCATCACCTCGGGTAGGTGGAGGGGGCAGAGGGAGGGCACCCCCAGAGCACTGCTCTGGGGCCTGTGGCTTGCTGCTGGAGCTCAACAGCACCACACTTCACAGAATCAGCCAGGCTGGAAGAGACCTCTGAGGTCATCCAGTCCAACCTAGCACCTAACCCTGCTAATTAACTACCCCCTGGCACTGAGTGCCTCATGCAGCCTCCTCTTCACCACCTCCAGGGATGGGCACTCCACCACCTCCCTGGGCAGCCCATCCCAATGGCCAAGAAACAAAAGATACCTGCCAGGGGATGAGGCTGGGAGCCAGGAGTGGCCCTGAGGCAGCTCACAGGGAGCACCTCTGTGTACTGCCAGCCTCACCCTGCAGGTGTAGCAGAGGCTGGAGGAGGCAGAGGAGCTCTCTGGTTGCCTGCTGCAGGTGGTGCAATGCTGCACCTGTTTGTGTTACCACAGGACTTGTCCCTTTTATGCCTTACCAGGTTAGTGTATTGGGACAGGCATGATACAAAAGGTGCAAGCTCAGAGCCTCTTCCAGCTGCAGAGTGGCAGAGGTGGCACCTTCTGCTTCTCCAGCACATCCTGTGCCCTCCTCAGTGTTGGGTCTGTTTCTTGCTGCTTCTTTCACTTGCTGGCTGTTGTGCTTGGGCTCAGCCTAGGCCCAGTCTCAGCTGATTTGCATTTTGAAGATATTATTGTGCTGATTGCTGTCATCAGTGATCTCTGGTGTTTGTGACACTGCAGTCTGGGAGGTGAGCTGGACCTCAGGCTCCACTTCTCTTGCAGGCTTAAGACATGTTTCAGATGACATGAAGACCCACAAGAACCCAGCACTGAAGAACCAAGGGGGTCCAGTCAGAAGTGGACCCAAACCTTTCACTGCTCCCAAACCAGCCTGCAATGCTAATCCCTCCCAAAAAACCTCTCCAAAGGCTCCTCCATTGCTAGAATTAGAAGGCAAAAAGTGGAGAGTGGTGAGTGGTTGGTGTTGGCATGAGTTGGGTTGGAGGGAGGAGGGGGCAGGGAAGGAGGGGAGGGTCTCCTGGAGACCTTGCTTGTACAGGCAGCTTGCTTTTAAGGGAGCTGCACTCTTCCCATGGATTGGTGGAGCTGCATTCCAGAAATATTGTTTTTTTCCCTGCCTTTCCAGGAAAACCAGGAGAATGCCACCAACCTGGTCATCAGTGACACAGAGCTGAAGCAGGTAGCTTATGTTTTCAAGTGCACAAACAGCACCCTCCAGATCAAAGGCAAGATCAACTCCATCACCCTTGGTAGGTGCAGAAAGCCTGGGAACTGCTTCTCTCTGCTGGGCTGTTTGCAGGAGGTTCCTTCTCCAACCCTCTGTGACCTGCTCTTGTCCTTCCTTCACAGATAACTGCAAGAAGCTAGGTCTGGTGTTTGATGATGTGGTGGGCATTGTAGAGATCATCAACAGCAGGGATGTGAAAGTTCAGGTGAGTGTCTGTGAGCTGTTCCCTGCCTGCTGGCACAGGGCATCTGCAGCACCTGCTGCTTGGAGAGAACACTGATAGCATCTGCACCACCTCTCTGCAGCTCACCCTTAGGAAAGGGCTGAAATTGGCCTCAGTGAGCTGCTGCAGGGCTCAAAGGGAAGGATCAGTCTCTGAGAGGCAGGAGGCCAGCAGCTGAATCTGCTCTGGCCCCAGTGCTGGTCTCTGGGTTGGGATGGGCTCCCTGCCCAGCACTCACTGCAGGTCTGTTCTAAAGAGCTCCAAACAGGAAATAACTTTGAATTTTTGCCCAAGGTGTGAGCAGCTGAATCACAGAATCACAGAATTGTTTAGGCTGGAGAAGACCTTTTAAGGTCACTGACTCCAAGCATTAACCTAACACTAAGCCATGGCCCTCAGCACCACAGCTCTGAAACCCCTCCAGGGATGGGGACTCCACTACTGCTGTGGGCAGCCTGGGACAGGGCTTAACAGCCCTCAAGGGGCAGAAATTGTTCTTTGTGTCCAACCTAAACCTCTCCTGGTGCAACCTGAGGCCACTTTCTCTTCTCCTGCCACTTGTTCCTCGGGGAGAAGAGACCAACCCAGCCTGTGCCTGCAGTGGGAGGGCTGGAGTCAGACCTCTTGCCTTGGAGGTGAGGGTGTTGGGGTTGCTCACTTCAAGCTGCTGCTCCTCTCACTGCTGCTTTGCCCACTCTGCCAGGTAATGGGTAAAGTGCCAACTATTTCCATCAACAAGACAGATGGGTGCCACGTGTACCTGAGCAAGAGCTCCCTAGACTGCGAAGTTGTCAGTGCCAAGTCGTCAGAGATGAACATCCTCATCCCCACAGAGGGTGGTGACTTTGTAAGTCTTACCTGTCAAATGCTGCTTGGGGCTGGGGAACCTTTCAAATGCTGCTGGAGGCTGCTTAGGGCTGGGGAAACACAGAGCAGGATTCCTGTCCTCAGCCCTGCAGGCAGTGTTGGTTTCAGCGAGGTTCAGCTCTAGGTTTTGGAGATTGGGAGCAATGTTAAAAAGCAGAGCATCAGATTTGGCTTTGTAGAGAGGTAATTGTTGGTTTGTGAGAGCTGCTGCTGGTGGTTGTAGAGGAGGGGGCACAGCAGGGACCTGCCCAAAGCAGTGGGAAGATGCTCACTAGTCACAGGTTCACAGAAGCTATCAGGTAGGAAGGGACCCTCCAAGGGCATCTTGTCCCAACCCCCCTGCAGGCAGCAGGGACACCTCCAGCTGGAGCAGGCTGCCCAAGGCCACATCCAGGCTGATCTTGAATGTCTGCAGGGATGGGACCTCAACCACAGCCCTGGGCAGCCTGTGCCAGTGTCTCACCACCCTCACAGTGCAGAACTTCCTCCTCATGTCCAACCTACATCTGCCTTGCTCTGATTTCAAACCATTCCCCTCATCCTGTCCCTCAGCCCTTCTGCCCAGCCCCCTCCCAGCCTTCCTGCAGGTCCCCTTCAGTCATAAGCTGATTTTTTTGACCAGAGATTCCTCTTTTTTTTGGTAACTTTGTAAGTCTTACCTTTCAGATGGTGCTGGAGGCTGCTTGGGGCTGGGGAGCCTTTCAGATGGGGCTGGAGGCTGCTTGGGCCTGGGGAGCCTTTCAGATGGGGCTGGAGGCTGCTTGGGCCTGGGGAAACAGAGCAGGATTCCTGTCCTCAGCCCTGCAGGCAGTGTTGGTTTCAGTGAGGGACAGCTCTCAGCCTTCCTGCAGGTCCCCTTCAGTCACAAGCTGATTTCTGACCAGAGATTCCTCTTTTTCCCTCCCTGCAGACTGAATTCCCTGTCCCAGAGCAGTTCAAGACAGTGTGGAACGGTCAGAAGTTGGTGACCATGGTGACGGAAATCGCTGGCTAAGCAGAACAGCTCCAAGGCTTCTGCCTTCCCCTGGCCCTGCTGTGGGACAAATCTGCTTGCAGATGATTCTTTTAGATTTCTTTGTACCTTTCTGCTCTCAAACTGCTTCACTTCTACCCCAGAGACACAGCTGCCTGCTGGCACTGCAGTCCCTCTGCCCGGTGTGGGTGGCAGGGCAGCTGCTGTCCACCTCTCTTAGCAGGAAGGTGCATTTTTATTTCCTTTTTCTTTTTTATCCCCTTGTCCAATCTAACTGCACCAATTGATCATGTCAAGGTTTTTAGGTGACTTCTCAGCCAGTACTGGCAGTTGGCTTTCAGAGTGTTGTTCAGGTTTGGGGTTGGTTGTTTGGTTTTTTTTTCTGTATTGCCTTCAAGCAAAGTGTTCATGTGAGAGAGGAAAGTTGTCTCCTTTTTAACCAAAAATGGTTTGTGTTGAGGTCCAGAGCAGCCAAATGGCTCAAGAAGGTCCTGGAAGCTGCTAATTGCAGCTCTCTCTACTGATTTGATGGCATTACAGGACCTGGGCCTGGCTTTGTTGGACCAAAGGCTGAGGACCTGGCCCATAGCATTCCACCCTCATTTCTTTCATCATTCCCTCTAGCTCAGTGTATTTCTGATTGTGCCATGACAGAGGCTTTCTGGTACCCAGTGCCACAGGAAGGCTGCAGTGGAGTAACTGTGGTTACCCCTAAGCTCCTGGCAGTCTGGTTGGTAGCTTGGAGCTGAGCACCTCTTATTCCAGGAGCCCTCCTCCCTCAAAAGGGAATCTTTGCCCCAAGGCTTCCTTCTTGGAGCAGCTGAACTCAGGTTCAGTCTTCCAGAAGAGTTCTTGTGCAGGTGTCCCCTCCTGCAGAGGGTCTCCTCCTCCATTCCAGGGTCAGTCATGCAGTGCTGTACATACCCCAAGCTGGATCAGGTCTGTTCAGCTGCAGTCAGTCCCCACCAAGTGAATCCTCTCAACCTCTCCTTTGCCCTCTTGCTTGGCTCTTTCCTTTGGAAGCTTGCAGCCTCTGTTCCAGGGCTCTGGAGCAGAGTGGTGGATCTCAGAGCCAGTCCTGTTCTGACTCACAAAGGGAGCTGCACATGCTTTGACCTCCTTATTTTTCTTTTTTTCCCCCCAAGGCCTGGGGGTGGCACAAAGCATCTCTTCAATGCATCTCCTCTGTAAAGTGTCAATGGTTTTTTTTTTGTTGGTTTTTTTTTTTCTTTTTTTCTCTAGGACAAAACTTAACAGGAAAAAAACAAAAAAAGGAAAAAAAAATATGCAATTTTTTATTTTGAGACTGTCCTGTGACTTGTACTCTGTCTTCTCCTGAGGCTTGTGAAGAGGAAAAAACAAAACCTTTCTTATGTACTTAAGATTATACAGAAGATAGAATAAAGTTAATGCCAACTTGCTCATGACACTGGCTCTTGGTTGACTCTTTGGGGGGCAGGTAGGGAAAGATGGCTCCTGGCCCTGCCCTGAATCCTTTCATAGAGCCAGAGAAGGGTTTGGCTTGGCAGGGATCTCGAAGATTATCCACTTCCAACCCCCTTGCTGTGGGCTTTCTACTAGCCCAGGTTGCTCAAAGGCCTTGAACACCTCCAGGGAGAGGGCATCCATGACCTCCCTGGGCAACCTTTGCCATAGAGATTTCTCCTCAGCTCCCCTCAAATCTCACCTCTTGAGCTGGTTTAGCTGTAAAGTTCTTTATTGATTTCAGTTGCTGTACCCAAGGGCATGAAACAAGCTATTAGTTGAGAACTGTTCAAGCTGTTAAATCAAACCCCTCTTTTTTAATTTTTTTCCCCTCAGAACCCCCTAAATTTGGCCCTTTTTGCCCCTCTGGAAGGAGAGGCTTGGAGTATCTGGATGCACCCCTTGGAAAGTGATTCAGGTTAATACTTCCTTGCACTGGTGGTTGAGGTTAATACTGCCATTGTGTGCTGTGAGGAGCAGGTGACAGAGGCCACAACCTTCCTGTCCATCATCATTTTGCCATCACAGAGCAGCCACAGCTCTGAGAGCTGAGGCAGCCTTAGCAGGCCTGTGCAGGATAGAGTGCTTCAGAGCTAGTGCAAGGCTCAGCCCACCCACATTGGAGCATAATTACATCCCAACAACTCCCACTTCTACTGCAGTGTTCCAGGTGCCACCTCTGCACCCCCTGGAAGTGCTGAGCTAACCCATCCCTCTTCTCCCCCTTCCCCAGCTCCCCACAGGCTTCCCAGAAAGTGCTGTTGCAGCAGCAACTACAGTGCCAGGCCCTTGCCAGTGCTCACAGGATGCCTCCCCCTCAGTATCACTGGAGGAAGGGGAGCAGGGTGGTGTCAAACCACTCTTCTGTGAAGTGCAGGTGGTCCCCTTTCACCCCCAGGAACACCAACTTGCCAGCTTTGTCCATCTGCTGCAGCCCCAGACGATCCTGCAGACACACAAGTGTGACCATAGCTTCCCAGAGCCCTGCCAGGGCTGGGGAAGAAGCCCTGAGGGGCAGAGAGGTGGCTTGGTGAGCTAGGGTGGGTTCCACCTCTGCTCTTCAAAGCTTCTCTCACAGAGGGGAAAAGGCATCTGGGATAAATTCCAAAATGAGGGTAAAAAGGAGCAGAGTTCATTGCAATGTGCTGAAGGGGAGCTGGAGCCAGGCCTGAGGCTGTAATTCCCACTGCCAGATCTGGCCTGGAGGGAAATGGCTCCCCAGGCAGAGGCAATGCTCCAGGGAAGGGCAGAGATGGAGGGCAGGGCTGTGTGGTTTAGAGCTCCTCAAGTCCCCAGGGACACTGCAGAGTGGAACTAGCAGAGCCCTCCCAGCCCAGAGCAGAACAAACCTCTGTGTACAGTGAGGTCTCCTGCAGTGGGATTGTCTCCTTGGCTTGGCCTGGTCTGTAAAACCCAAACCACTGTCAAAATAAAAACAAGGGAAGAGTTGGTGAAGAGCTCCCAGGAGATGAGCAGGCTTGCACCAGCTGCTGCTGCTGCAGACAGGGCCCTGCCAGGCCTCTGTGCTCAGCCTGCTCCCCACCGGCCTCAAGTTTTGCCACCAAATGACAAACCAAAAGCTCCCAAAAGCAGCTCCCACCTCACCTCTGAGATGGGAGGGTCAACCATGGTGTCATTGAGGAATTTCACCATCACAAACTTCTTCAGAGCCATCAGGTTTTTCTTGTAGGTCTCATTGATGCCCTGGAGAGAAAAGCAACAGAGAACAGATGCAGGTTATTGGAAAGCCCAACAGAGAGAGGCTGGGGAAAGCTGCTCCAGCTTGCACTGCAGCAGCCTGGGAGGCAGGAAGCTGCTTTTCTGTCACCAGCCTCCCTTGGCTGTATGGACCTCCCCAGGGAGAGAGGATTCAGCCACTGGGAAGGTGGTGAATGGTCTGAGCACATGGCACACTGGCATCAACCCCCCAAAGCAGAGCAGTGACACAGAAGCTGCTCTGCCACAGGCAAGTTTCATTCTTAACTCTCCCAGCTAAAACACTTTGCATAGTGCTGGGATGAAGGGCAAAAACCTGCTCCCCTTTGAACTCCAGCAAAAGTTGGGAGTTATCCCAACTGCCAGGCAGGGCCAACATGGAGGAGCTCACTGTGAAAGGCTTCTGCTCTCCTGCATTGGGGATTGACCTGTTGGAAGGCAGTGAAGGGGAAAAGGATCTGCGGGTCCTGGTGGATGGGAGGTTGAGCATGAGCCAACTGTGCTCTGGTGGCCAGGAGAGGCAATGCCAGTCTGGGCTGGATTAGAAAGGCTGTGGTTCAGGTCCAGAGAGGTTCTCCTGTCCCTTTGCTCTGCCCTGCTGAGGCCACATCTGGAGTACTGTGTCCAGTTCTGGGCCCCCCAGCTCAAGAGGGACACAGAACTGCTGGAGAGAGTCCAGCACAGAGCCACAAAGATGCTGAAGGGAGTGGAAAATCTCTGTTACAGGAGAGCCTGAGGGAGCTGAGGCTATGCTGCTTGGAGAAGAGAAGACTGAGAGGTGACCCCAGCAATAGTTATAAATATGTAAAGGTGAGTGCCAGGAGGCTGGAGCCAGGCTCTGCTGGGTGATGCCCAGTGCCAGGCCAAGGGGCACTGGGTGGAAGCTGAGGCAGAGGAAGCTTCATTTAAACATGAGGAGGAATTTTTTCCCTGAGAGGGTGACAGAGTCCTGGCACAGGCTGCCCAGGGGGGTTGTGGAGTCTCCCTCTCTGAAGATATTCAAACCCTGCCTGGATGTGTTCCTGTGTGATCTGCTCTAGAAGATCCTGCTGTGGCAGGGGGGTTGGACTGGACGAGCTTTGGCGGTCCCTCCCAGCCCCTGACATTCTGTGATTCCATCATCAGCCACATCCTTACCCTCTCCTGGTTGATGTCAGACAGGAAGATGCTGTTCTTCCTGTAGTCCTCCTCTCTCAGCGGGTCGTGCCAATACTCTGCTTGTACCAAGCTGGAGAAGAGAGAAGGCAAAGATCAGTCTGGAAGCCCAGAGCTGCCCAGGTTGCAGCCTGGTGCTGGTACTCACTGCTCCTGTACAGCCTGTGTGTAGGCTCCCAGGTCCAGCGTCCTGCGGATCCAGTCGCAGAGGTGAGAGCTCTCCCCGGGGCAGCGCGGGAAGCCATAGACACCTGGGGATGGAGACAGGCAGGGACCTGGAGCCAAACTCAAACCCCTGCATCCCTGCAGCTGGAGGAGAACCAGCACTCTACAGAGCAGTGGCAGGAGCTGCCCAGGGCATCAGGGAGTCTTTAATCCTGCAGTCTCATCAGACAGCCCTCCTGCTCCTGGGCACTGCTGCACACAGAGAGCTGAGGGTATCATAGAGTGTCAGGGGCTGGAAGGGACCTCCAAAGCTCATCTGGTCCAGCCCCCCTACCAGAGCAGATCACGCTGGAATGCATCCAGATGGTTCTTGAGTATCTCCAGAGAGGGAGACTCCCCAACTCCCCTGGGCAGCCTGTGCCAGGGCTCTGTCACCCTCACAGTGAAAAAAATTCTTCCTCAGGTTCACATGGAACCGCCTGTGCCTCAACTTCCACCCATGCAAGCAGAGCACTGTCCAGCTCACCTGGGACACTCCCAGGAGGTCTCAGGATGCTTCCCTACAAGGTTTCCCACTACAGTGCAAAGAAATAGGCTCAAGCCATGAAATGTCTCAGTGGAGAGTACTTAAAATCCATTTCCAGCCACTCTCCACTCTGCAGCTCTCCCACTCCATCTCACACTGCACACAGCAGCTCACTCTCCCTCTCCAGCCTCCCAGGTGCCAACTGTAAAACATCCTTTTGGCCCAAAAGGTTTAATTTCACACAGGCTTGGCTCTCTAGCTAGAAATGAAACAACTAATCCCAAGTGCTGCCACAGCATTCAAGGATTCTACTCAGACAGCTGCCTACTTACAAAGGTCCTTTCTCAGTGCCAGGTAAGCAGGACCAAGACAGAAGGTAAAGCAGCTGCTTAGTAACTGGCCTAAAGCAGACACCAGATTCAGCCAGGAACCAAGGGAGAGTTTGATTCACAAGGGAACAGTCAGGTTTTAGGAAGAGGCCCACAAAATCATTCCTCCTGCCAGTAAGAAGCCCCCCAACCTTCACAGTGGATATGAGGTGACTTAAGAGGACACTACCTTGGTGCTGCCCCCCAACAGAGATCAAGTTGAGCATGGGAGGAGAAGGGCACCTCTGGGCCACTGCTCGCCTGTGAAGGAAGAGGAAAGGAGCTCAGCACCAATGTGCCCAGGCCACCAGTGCTGGCTCACAGGCAGCTCTCAGCCTGCCACTGTGTGGGCTCAGGCTCTTCTTGGGTAACACTGGCAAAGAGAATTAACCCTTCCTGGTAGGGGAGGGCTACAGGCAAAGGTGTTCTTGCCTCTCAGAGAACCTGTACAAAGGGGTTTGTCAGCTTACATCTCCTTAGTACTTGAAAGAGTTTCAAATCAGAAGCTGAACCCCAACAGAAATCACTTGAAAATGGAAGAGAAGCATCAACTTACAGGAACTGCCCACCCTGGGAGAAGCCCATTGCATTGTAGCCTCCTTTCAGGTGAGGGTCCCCTGCAAGCTGGCTGCACACCTCTCTCACTTGGTCGTTTGCATTCATAAAGAAGCTGTTCTCCATATCCTGAAATCAGAGCATACATCTTGCACCTCTGCAGTGGCAAGTTCTGCTTTTGAAAGAGGACCTCAGCTTTCACACTACAAAATTCAAGTTTTGAGACTTGACTTCACCACCTCTTTGTTCCTGCTTTGCCTGGTAGAACCATCTCAGGAGGAAGAGTCATTTCCCCAAACCTCCTGACAATTTGAGTGCCTTCAGACCCTTCTATATAAAGGTAAAAATTCAACTTCCCCCATCTTCTCCAGACCCCAGATAATAACATAAACTGCAAATGATCCTGAAAAACTAAACACTTTCCACAGAGCTACATAACAATGTCCAAACCCAGGAAGGCACAGAGGAAGTTTGTGTCTTCATTACAGTGAAGATTATACAGAGAATAAACAGCTGTAAATGGCAAAAGGATGGCAAGGGTTAAAGCTCTGCTTTACCACAGCACCTTACACAACCCTTTGTATTACTTGGAATGATTAGAGAGTGTTAATCACTGGATTTGCATATTAATCCAATTTAGACTAGGGATTTGGTTTCTCCCAGTTCTTTTCTGCAGGTATTAATTAGACTTTATTGGTTTCTACCTGTCAAAGCTGTTTTACTTCATGAAGAATTAAAAAAAAAAACCCAAACCAAACAGCAGGGAAAGCACAACACAAGCTCGTGTTGAATGGTGTTAACAGCACAGGCTGCAGGAGCCATCACACCCTCAGAGGCACCGCCCTGCCCGGCAGAAACACGAGTGACAGCAGAGTTACCTGTATCAGGTTGCTTCCAATCTTCAGAGACAGGACATAAATCCCTGGTATTCTCTTCTCCACTATTTTCTTAATGTAGCCCATGCTCTGCGGATTGCAGCAGCTGTCTCCTGCAGAAGGGTCGGAACCATCATGTCATCGCCCAGGCCCTCACCTCGCCTCCACCAGGACCCCAGCTGCAGCAACGGGGTCAAGGAGATGCCAAAGTACAGAAGAGCCCGGGCGAGGAGTGTCACCACCTCGCAGTCTCCGCGATCCGGAGGAGGCGAACAGGTGCAAGATTGCTCCCTCCCTGGAGGTGATCAAGGCCAGGTTGGACGAGGCCTTGAGTAACCTGTGCTAGTGGGAGGTGTCCCTGCCTATGGCAGGGGGCTGGAACTAGATGATCCTTGAGGTCTCCTTCCAACCTTACCATTCTATGATTCTACGAACAGCAGAGCGCGGCCGGGGCCAGCCCTGCGAGCTCCCATTGGGCCTGCTGGGGGCCCAACCCGGCCCCAGGCCAGCTAACCCCCGCCCGCAGAGCAGTGAGCGGCTCGGCCCCGCTGCCAGTCCCGGCTCACCCATGCCGTGCCAGATCACCAGGGGGACGGCAGCAGCTGCACAGCCCAGGTTCAGTCCCAGCAGCACCAGAGCCGCCGCCTTCAGCGCCGCCATCTTGAACGGGCACATGACTTGCGCGGCACGGGGCAGGCGCCGGGGCGGGGCCGGAGCCCGGAAGGGGCGGGGCCTAGCGGCGGCAGGGCACCCCAGGTTCTCACTGCGGTCACAGTTCGAGTCCCGGCGCCGCTCCATCCTCTTAGGTACTTGAAGTCCCGACCCAGGCGATTCACGACCCCGCTCGTCCCTTCTGGGCTGGGGGAAACAACTGTCCCTGTCCCGCCCCGTGAGCTGTCCTGGCAGGGCGGGGCGGGGCGGGACGGGACAGGACCGGGGAGGAACCTCGGTTTACAACAGCCGAGGGAGGGCAGCAGGTACCCCTGGGGCAGGAGCAGGCTGGGGTGAGGATCCCCACCGCGGCTCTGCCACTATCTTGTGAATGAGGGTTATAAACCGTGGGTGCAAATAAGGCCATCCCGGGGTGGTTTACGGCTGCTGTAAATCCCTGCGCTCATAACGAGTCTGTTTCCTCTCGCCAGGCCGGTAGCGGTGCTGGGAGGCGATGGCAGCAGTCACTGCCCGTACCCTGCTGCCTGCAGCGCAGTTAACCCTGCCCTCACCCCGTGCCCATGAGAAGGAGCACTGCAATGTGGACAGATCTTAAGTGGGATCTGTGAAGAGCTGGTAGAGCTGGCTGCCAGCCGAGCTCTGCAGCCACCTCCAGCCAAGCTGTTCTGAGATGAATCAATCAATAAGGTAGTAAAGAGTTGTTACTTTTTAACTACAGATTCTCACACCCTCTGCACAGAGGCTCCTGACACTTCTTTCCCCTCTTTTTAATGGGACAAGCTGATTATTCATTCATCCTTCGTCCCCTTTTTGAAGCAACTGGGGCAAAAAATAAGTGAGGGCATTACAGAGTTCAGTCTGGCAGCCCTGAGCACAGCCTGTGGGAGGCAGGGAAGGGGATAAGCAGGGAAAGCCTTGAGCTGGTGCCATCCTTACTGAGAGAGAGCCTCATTGCAAGCATTCAGCTCAGGATGTGACCACTGAAAGAGTTGTTTGGACCCCCAAATGAGTGAGAATTTAACTCACCTCCTTCAAGAGAAGCTGTGTTATGCTCTGCTACCAGCTGATCACAGCAAGGAGTTGGCTGCAACTCCTCCATTGCTCCACACTAAGTCAAAATTGTGCAAAAAGAGGATCCAGACCCAGGCAGAGACCTGAAACCCACAAACACGTCCCTGGAAGAGTGAAGTGATAGTTCCTAGGTCTGGTTCAAGGAACTCAGAGGTATGGGTGCAGGAGAAGCTCTGCGAGCCAGGCTTGGGTAAGCTACACTCAACAGCTCATGGGAGTGGAGGATTTCCAATACCTTTTGGTAGGAGATTTCCCAGCAGCACTGCTGCAGGTCATCCCTCCTGCCCTCAGCAGCAGCCTGGGGCTCAAGGCAGACCCCAGTACCCACCACCGTCTGGCCCAGCGAGCTCCACGGCAGAGGCAGCAGCTCACGGTGATGCAAGCCACGTCCCGGTCCCAGCCTCTCTGCAGAGCATGGAGTAAGGGTGGGCAGGGTCCACGGTCCCTGCGCACCCCCGACCCTATGGGTTTGGGGGACAAAATGGCCCTGGGGCATTCCGGGACCCTCAGTTGCCAAGCAACAGGCAGCGGCGCAGCTCCATCCTCCGGCCGCTAGAGGGAGACAGCGCCAGGGCCGCGCCCTCCCACGCCTTCCCATAAGACCCCGCGGCAGCGCCCAGCTGGTCTCTTCCCCGCCCCCATCATGGCGGTGAGTGGCGGCGGCTGTGGGCCCAGGATGGCCTGTGCCCGCTCTATCCGTCGCCATCCGCCCTCGGCGCGGCTCGGCTGGGCTACGGGAGGCAGGGAGGGAGAGCTGCGGGGCCCGTACGGGCAGGGAGGAGCCGGTGGGCCGCCCTGAGGATGCGGCTGCCATGACAGGCCGCGGCCTGCCCTATGGCAGGGCTGCCGCAGTGGTGCTTGAGAAGGGACCGCGGCGCTGAGGTTCGCTTTTGGGCCCAGTGTCAGACTCCGGAAGCGGCCTAGTGAGGCATCCTCCGGCCGCTGGGGCGAGCGGTGGGGCTGTCTCCCAGGTGCCCACCCCTTAACCCCTGTGTCGTTTCTCCGCAGCAAGACCAAGGTGAGAAGGAGAATCCCATGCGAGAGCTGCGCATCCGCAAGCTCTGCCTCAACATCTGCGTTGGGGAGAGCGGCGACAGGCTCACCCGGGCGGCCAAAGTGCTGGAGCAGCTGACGGGCCAGACCCCTGTCTTCTCCAAAGGTGAGGCTGCCGAGCTGGGCTGGGGGGCTGCAGAGGAGCAGTTCTGTCTGTCCGACGATTTTAGTAGTGGTCTGTGGGTGGTTTTCCTCCCTTTGTGGAGCATGCAGAAAGTGAAATGGCAGTGTGGCTTCTGGGGAAGAGGCTGCTTGGCAGCCAGGGGAGGTCTGGTTTATCTTGGGCCTTGTTGGGATGAGTGTTGGGACCCTTAAATATTCAGGTGCTGGTGGTCCTTTCTGTCAAGTCAGTTCTTCCCCCAGACTCAGGTGGTTGCTCCATTTACATCCTTGTTGAGAAATGTGTGGTTGCCTTGTCTTATTCTTTGTTCCTTCAAAGTAATGTTTTGGGTCTTTTAAATTAATTGGGGTGGGAATTCTTTGGCTAGCTTCTAAGTGTACCTCTTGCTGCCTGCAGCACGATACACTGTGAGATCCTTTGGGATCAGAAGGAACGAGAAGATTGCTGTTCACTGCACGGTTCGTGGGGCCAAAGCAGAGGAAATTCTGGAGAAGGGGTTGAAGGTGAGGAGTTTGCTGGCCTGGATCTTCCGGGAGTGAGGTGTGGTTAGAGATGCTGTGCCTGATACGTTTTTGGGGATGCTGAGGGTTAGGGGAACAGCTCTGCCAGCCAGAGGGGCAGCTCTGTGTTGTTGGGCTGTTTGGAGGGTGCTTCATCCTTATTTAAGAGCTGGTGGGTGCAGCTGCTGCTTTCTTTAGGGCTTCTGTCTTTGATTTGTGAGCTGGCTCTGGGAGCAAGAACTTGGCTTTCAAGACTTAGTAGCCTGTAAGCAAGTTGGAGGCCTGAGAGCAGTTGGAACAGAGGAGTTTTTACTCTGATTACAGTCAATAGTAAAACAGTGATCACAACAAATGTTTCAGGTGCGAGAATATGAGCTGAGGAAAAACAACTTCTCAGACACTGGGAACTTTGGCTTTGGAATCCAGGAACACATCGACCTGGGGATTAAATACGATCCCAGCATCGGAATCTATGGCTTGGACTTCTATGTGGTGCGTATTCCCTGCTTCCTTGCAGCTCCTGGGCTTGTGGGAAAGCTCTGGAAGGACCCTGGAATGATAACTGGCTCACAGGAGCACCCTGCCCAGTGCTGGAAAATGGAAAAGTGTCAGCACAGTCCAAGTCTGAACTGAAACTTCCAGGGTTGCCATAAAATCCCTGGTGTATGCCATATCTCGCAAACCCTCTTCAGAAACAAATTGTGTGGCCCTTGCTGGTGCTTCTGGGACAATGCTGGAGCAGTGGTGCTGTGTTTGGGGAGAGAAAGAGAAGCAAGGGCTGTGGGAATGCTGTGTGGAAGAGGGCCTCATTGCTGGGGGTGTCTCCCCAGGGGAGGGCTGGAGGTCGTCATGGAGCAGTGGTGGTGGCTGGCACGTGCGAGTTTTGTTCTGCAGAGAGAAGCTGTTACATGATGTGTTGGCAGTGCTGCTCAGATTATCTGTTCTGGAGAGCTGAGGCCTCTGGGTATGAAACTGTGTCCTCCACACGTTTGAGTTTTTCCAAGTCAGTGGATGCACTGTCAGTGTCCCACCTAGGAGCCATCCCTGTCAGTTTGGCTGTTCAGCAGTTACTCTGTTTTCAGTTTGCTGTAATAGCTAATGAGCTTAGGCTAGAATGTGGCTTGGCTAACAAAGCATTGCTGGTGTGGAAATTCCAGCTCTTCATCCTAGGAAAGGGTTAAGTTGAAGAAACTAAGTGAATGCCCCTAATGAAATGGTGCTGTGGGTCTCATCCTGCAGGTGCTGGGCAGGCCTGGGTTCAGCATTGCTGACAAGAAGCGCAGGACAGGGAACATTGGAGCCAAGCACAGAATTGGGAAGGAAGAAGCCATGCGCTGGTTCCAGCAAAAGGTAAAGGCTCTTTGGCTATGTCCCAGGGGGTTCCTAGCAAGTGGCAGGAAAATGCCTCTGTGGAAGGGCTGGCAGGAGGAGACTGATCACTGAGATTATTGACTTCTGCTGCTCTGGGGTAACAGAGGTTGTGTTTGAGCATCAGCATGGTTCATGCTCCAGTTTGTGCATGCTGAACTGAAAGAGCAGCTCTTGCAGCTGGAAACAGCAGCTCTGTGTAAAACTGTCTCCTGCAGGTTTGGGATCATAAGAGACCAGGCAGGGTGAGGATCTGTCTCTGACACAACTCCTTGAGTCCAGATAAAACCAGTTTTTGGGTTCGTCTATCCACAGCTCACAGACAGAGATTGGATAATGAATTGGAGATGCACAAAGCTTGATTGGAAATGCTCAGAGATGGGGTCTGTGGATGGGGACAAGTGTGGTTCTGAGCAGATTAATCTCCAAGGATGGAGCTGCTTGTTTTGCTGGGCTGATGTGAAGAGTTTAATGCCCCCCTTGGATGCTAAGTGCAGAGCAGGAGAGGGGAAAGGGCAGTTAGCTGTGGGACAGATGAGCTTCTGTGACAGTGCTGGCTGGCTCAGAATGACTCTAGTGACTCAGTTTTTTGCACCTTCACCTGATGGTACTTTCTGACTTGGTTCTCCTGTGTGTTTGTTTCACAGTATGATGGCATCATCCTTCCTGGGAAGTGAGCAGTTCCCCTTACCAAAAAAAAAAAGCAAATAAATTTTTCTAACCCCTAAATGCTCTTGGGAATTTTCTGTGGGAGCTCTTCAAAGGGAAGCCAAAGGAAATGGCAGTCATGCTCTTATCATGGAGCCCTAAAACCAGAATGTGGCTGAGGGATCTTTGTGCAAGCAAAGAGATTCTGGTTCCAGAAGGCTGCCTCTGAGGTCTGCTGCTTCAGCCTCCATGGCCACGCAGTGGAAGCTGTTGGAGCTGCTGCTGTCCAACCACCCAAGTGATTGAGATGTTTGACCTCTAGCAAAGCATCTTCCACCATCACTGGGTTATGGAAGAGTGCCCAGACCCCAGTTTAGAGGGGTGACAACAGCATTCAGCAGCTCCTGTGGGCCTGGTACTGAGCCTAGCATCAAGGCTGGCCAGCTGCTCTTGGGGAGCCTTCTTAACTCTTTGTGGAAAGCTCAGCAATGCAGCTGGCTTCCTCTATCCCTTGTCCCCCTCACTCAAGAAAGAATAAAGCAGAAATCTAACTGCATTATATCTCACACAAGCAGAAAGGAGCCATGAGAAGTTTGGGATGCTGCCTGTCCCCTTTGGGCACCTTTGACAGCCAGTTTGAAGCACCTGTTCATCTTGCTCCAGCATCTGGCTGCAGAAGAGCAGAGCAACCTTTACTACCTGCAGTTAAAGTGAGACATCACTGCTGCTTCTGATCAAAACACCACTCCAGTGACTTGAGAGGGAGGTTTTTCCACAGGTCAGTCCTGACTGCTGGATTTGTTTGAAGAGGTTTCAAGGAGCCTAGACAAAAAAGAGAGAAGCAAGGGCTTTTTTTTTTCTAGCTCTAAGCTTCTCTTTAAAAAGACAGTAGTTGGCTTCACATTCTTCAGTGCTAATCTCAGTCCTACACTCTATTGCTGTGCTACCAGCAGAGCAGGGTGATGCTGTGCCTTCAGAAATCTATGGCAGGCTTCT
Source organism: Ramphastos sulfuratus (assembly GCA_013399055.1). Taxonomy (NCBI): domain Eukaryota; kingdom Metazoa; phylum Chordata; class Aves; order Piciformes; family Ramphastidae; genus Ramphastos; species Ramphastos sulfuratus. Next base: position 121,412 of record WBNM01043378.1, on the reverse strand, counting down.
TCACTATCTAACCAAACAGAGAGAGTCCTCCTCTAACTGCCAATGCACCCAGCCCTGGGTTCAAACAGAGTCTGAGTCACAGCAAACACCAAGCTGGCCTGGAAAGGAACCTGTACACCATATCTCTGAGCAGTGTATTGCTGCCAGTAATTCCCCCAGCCCCATTTTAGCAAACAAGTCCTTCCCCATGACATTATTTCCATTACTCAGCAGTTCCTGTGCCCCATGCAAGGTCTCTGCAAATCCTGCCAAGCAAGCCTTGCTTCTCCATGACTCAGCCACAAGCTGCGTTTGCTTCTTACCTTGCTGTTAAGACTGATTAGTCCAAGGGGAGCTCTGGGCAGCAGAGGGCTCTGCAGGCTGAGAGACTCGGACCCTCAGCTTTCCCCACATGATATTCTCCTCCCTCCCAGACAGCTGACACACATACATTTGCAGCAGGCTTTTGGGGTGATGAGAGGACAGCAGCCCTCAGCCAAGTCCCAAGACACATGGAAAGGGCTGGATTCAGGTAGCTTTGGCCAAGGACATCATTGCAGCCAGCATCAGGAGAAGGCAGTAAAGCCAAGGCTGGGCATGAGTGCCTGGTCGCTGCCAAGGGTGAGGTAAAAAGGAGGCAGCCAAAGGCTTGGCTCCACTCCAGAGGGATCCACTGAGGCATCTGGGGATGAGCTGGGGGAACGTTGACCTGCTGATCCCTTCCTTGCTTTCCTGAATGAGCAGAGGGGACAGCAGCTCTGAGCCCCTGGCCTGGGCAGCTGCTGCCCTGTTCAGTTTGCCTTTAGACACAAATCAATCTAAAAAGCTTCTCTCCACTCACTCCCGACAGCAGTGGCAGAACCGTTAGCTATCACAAGACACTGGGAATAGATATGGAGCCACATTTACCACAGGAAAGACTCTTCTGGCGGCGGCGGGCCCGGAGGCGGCTTCTCCGCTCCAGCGATAGGCGGCAATGACTGCGGCGCTCCCCTCAGCAGTGCCCTGCCAGCACTCAAGATGGCGCTGCCAGCCTCCGCTGCCAGGCTCCAGGATGGCAGCCGCCGAACTCTGCCCTCAGCCGCCATGGTCGCCAGCGGCAGGGGCAACAGCTGCGCGACTTCCGCTTCCTGCCCGCAGCCAAGATGGCGCTGGCGGTGGGGAAAGGTTGTGTGGCCAGCGGGCGGTGAAGCTGTTTCCGCCGCCGCGGCCTCTCCAGCAGTAAAAATGGCGGAGTCGGTGCTGGAAGTTGTTGGGAAGCTGCAGTCGCGGCTGGCGGGCAGCTCGGAGCCCAAGAAGGTGACGGTGGCGGCGGCGCGGTCGGGGCTTACTCTCCGCGGCAGGGGCTGTGCGGCGGGGCTGGGGGTCGGGAGGGCCCGCACCATCCCGCGGGAGGCACGGGGAGCGGGGCCGGGCCGGGGCCTGTCCTTCGCCTGGAATCCCCCCACCGAAGTTTCCTACCCGGCCGGGGCCGCGGTCCGCGGGGCAAAGCAGGCGGCCGGCAGCGGCGCGGAGGGCAGGCACGGGGAGTTGTCCCTGGTGGCAGCGCTCCGCGGTGCTGCCAGCCGGGGCTGCGCTCGCACACCCCTGCTGCCCAGCGGCAGATCGGCCGCGGCGTGCCGGGGCCCTTGTGTGGGGTCCCGCCGTGGCACGTCGCCGGGGTGCGGTTTGCGGGGCGAACGGGCACCGGGAGAACTTGCCGGAAGAGTCTTGCTCTGGTGACGTGTTCATGGTGGAGGGGCCGCGGAGCGAGGTGACAGGGACCACAGCCCTGCCGTGGGACCGGGCAGCGCCGGGACCTTGCCAGGGCCACCACGATCGCTGGGGAGTTGGAGCAAAAGCCAGACCCGGGTGCCCCCTCAGACCCTGGGGAAGCTGTTTGATGCCTTCTCGCCCACCTCCACTGTTGCGATGAAGCTGCTGTGCGGGTGCTGCCCTGGTGCCCGAAGCTGTTCGGTGACATTCGGTTGTGTCCGTGGCTGACAGCAACTCTCCTGCCGGGCACCAGGGTTCAGAGCTGCTGCTTTCAGCCGAAATTCGGAATTGGGGTCGAGCCCAGGTGTGGGCGCAGCACGTGCTGTTATCCCACTCCCTAGGATGTGGTATTGAAAGGGAGGGCTTCTGCTGTGACTGTTCGTGGGTGTTTGGCTCATGTTTCCCTTATTTCAGGTGAAAGAGGAGGCAGTGAGTGCTGTGCAGCCACCTTGCACTTGGTTAGTTCTGTTTTAGCTGAGGCAGACTCCTGCAGACTCCACTCACTTTCCAGGACTGCCCACGAAGAAGCATGGACACAGAAGTGCTCAAGTGCTGACCCTGTGAAACAGAGGCCCCTGCACCCAGCTCCAGCCTAGCTGGAGGAGATGTGATGTGAGGATCAGGTTCCTCTTCACACCCTCTCGGCCAAGACCAGAGCAGGGTTTAACTGGTGGAGCCCCAAATGGAGCTGAGGAACTGCTGAGGAATCCATTCCAGGGCTTCTTTGGGCTCTGTGGTATTGACAGCACTCACAAGACTTCAAATATTGGCTCAGCACATTGAGCACAGAGAATTAGTGCCCCTCTTCTCTGACCCTCATGTCAGCTTTGGGGCAGTAACTGCTCGTCTGTGTTCTTGGGGCACTCTTTGCTGCCTCTTTCTTCAGCCTCCTCATGGTGTTGTCATTTCCTTTTCTGTCGATCCTCCTCAGTTTGCAAGGGGAGGGAGAAGTGGTTAGCATCCACAAGCTCTAACCAGCAGGACAGTGGCTTGAAACCTTTTCCCTCCCCTGGCACAAAGCCCTCTGACCTTCACTCTTTCTCTTGTTGATACATTTTTCAACTGTATCCTTGGGAGAGTTAAGAGTTTCTAGTCTTGGGTTTAGCTGCCTTGGTGGTGTCTTGATAGATTGTATCTGCTGAGCTCCTCCCTATGTAGGAAACCACCCTGTGCAGTTCTGGAGCAGCTACAGCTTTACCCTGTCAGCAGGGCAAACCCAGGGCACCTCTGGGTTCTACCCACACTTTGAGTGGTTTAAGGAGAGTGTGGCCAGCAGCAGGTTAAGGGAGGTTCTCCCACTTTTCTCTACCCTGGTGAGGCCACATCTGGAGTATTTACTCCAGTTCTGGGCTCCCCAGTTAAAAAGAAAGGGAACCACTGGAGAGAGTCCAATGGTCAGGGATGTCCTGGGGGGCATTCAGAAGACTCTGTCCAGCAGGTCCAGTGAGGTCCTTCTGCCCCTCTGCCCTGGTGAGGCCACATCTGGAGACTTGTGTCCAGGTCAAGAGGGACAGGGAACTGCTGGAGAGAGTCCAGCAGAGGCCACAAGGCTGCTGAGGAGCCTGGAGCAGCTGTGTGAGGAGCAAAGGCTGAGAGCCCTGGGGCTGAGAGCCTGGAGAAGAGCAGCCCCAGAGGGGATCTGATCAAGATTTAAAGAGTAGGGGGCAAGAGGATGGGGCCAGACTCTTTCCAGCAGTGCCCAGCAACAGGATGAGGGGCAATGGGAACAAACTGGAACCTAGAAGGTTCCCTCTGAACGTGAGAAGAAAATTCTTTGGTGTGAGGGTGGTGGAGCTCTGGAGCAGGCTGCCCAGAGAGGTTGTGGAGTCTTCTCTGGGGAGATTCCAAACCTGCCTGAGCAGCCTGCTCTGGGTGCCCCTGATTTAGCAAGGGCTTTGGACTGGATGATCTCCAGAGGTCCTTTTCAATCCTCGCCATTCTTGGATTCCCATCTTTGGGTTTTTGTTTTGTTTTTTTGCCTTGGCTTTTGAAATATTTGATCAGTAATGTGTCAGAATAACATTTGCCCACTCTGTACTGCCCTGCTGAGAGGTGTTCAAGTATTAGTGGTACTTTGGGGTGAAACCTGGGCTGTTGGCACAGAACTTTGAGTGAAATGTAATGGTTTGGAAGCAGTCTCCTTTTTCCAGCAGAGAAGGTAAAAGGTCTGCTGCAGGAGTGGGGCAAGAGAGGAAGGGAAACATGAAAGACAGAGATAGAAGGGGCCAGGCTGTGCTGTGATAATTTGATATTGGTGCTGGTAGTGCTGTAAGAGTCTGCCTGACTTCTAGGAAAAGAAAACCACCCACCCATGTCAAACAAAGCTTTACTGCAGCTGAGTGAAGGTTTCATGATTTGCATTTTGTGGTGGATTGACTGAAACTCTGCCCTGTGCTAGGGTGGTTTCGAAGAGCTTCCTGGTCTGGGCTTCACTTTGTGTCTGGCAAGGTAGGAGCTTTGTGCTCTCTGTCTTCTGCCTGATTGTGATCCTCTGAGAAAAAAAAAGCAGAATGGTAGGGGTTGGAAGGGACCTCCAGAGATCATCCAGTTCACTCCCCACACCAAAGCAGGGTCACCTAGGGTAGGTCATGCAGGAACACATCCAGATGGGTCTTGAAATTCTCCAGGGAAGGAGACTCAGATCATGGTTGTTTCAGAAATGAGCTGCCAGGTGTGAGTCTGCTTGGCTGATTTTAGCTGCAGGCAGTGGAGTGTGTGCTCCATCAGCTCCTCTCCACAGGAAACACAACTTGGTACAAGCCCTGAAGCTGTGCACCTCATGCACTTGGCTCTGTGGTCTGCAGAAGATGCAGGCAAAGTGAGGTTTTGCTGTGCTCTATGAACACAGCTCCTAAATGTAGCCCTGCTTGGGTATTGCCAGGCTGTGTGGCACTGGGACAGCATCAGTGGGCAGTGCCAGTAAGTTCTGAGTCTTAGATTACTTTGATCACAGCAAGGAAGTCCTAAATATAATGGAGATGGGGCAGTGCTGTGCTTCTGCTCAAGCCTGAGGAGGATTTTCTCTCTGAAAGTCACAGCACTCCTCAAATAGGTTAAAAGAACTTGGAAGGGAACCTCTAAACCTCTCTGATCCTTGCACGAGGCAAGTGGGGATGACTGGAGTAGCTTAGGCCAACTGTGCTAATTTGAGCATGAGCACAGTGCTTTAAAGAGATCTTCTGGATCAGGGAGAGCCCTTTGTATGGCATATAGCACAGCCCTGCTGACCCAGGCCTGGGCAGTATAGGGGCTATAATAATGGGAACGCTGACGAGGCTGCTGCGTGGCTATAGCTGAGCTGTGGGAAATGATGTGAGGGGCAGCAGTGCTGCTGGCAGTTGTGTGCTGCCATGGGCTGCAAGGCAAAACTTGGTGGACATCTTGGTCAGGCTCAGGGGAGACCTCACTGCTCTCTACAGCTACCTAAAAAGAGGTCGTGGTCAGGTGGGGATTGGTCTCTTCTGCCCAGCATCAAGTGATAGGATGAAAGAAAATGGCCTCAAGTTGCAGCTGAGGAGGTTTAGGTTGGGTGTGAGGAATAATTTCTTTGCTGCAAGAGTGATCAGGTGTTGGAACAGGCTGCCCAGGGAGGTGGTGGAGTCACCATAGAATGGTAAGGTTGGAAGGGACCTCAAAGATCATCCAGTTCCAACCCCCTGCCATAGGCAGGGACACTTCCCATTAGCACAGGTCACTCAAGGCCTTGAACACCTCCAGGGAGGGAGCATCCACAGCCTCCCTGGGCAACCTGTGCCAGTGTCTCACCATGCCTGGAGGTGTTAAAAAATGTGTAGATGTGGCACTTTAGGACATGGTTTAAAGGCCATGAGTGGCATGAGGCAATGGCTGGACTGGATGACCTTGGCAACCAAACCAATTCTCTGGTTCTGTGATAAGAGATGTCCCAAATCACCTGGGAGGCAAAGCTCCAAGTGTGTCCCCTTCACCTGCAGCCTGTCCCTGGGATGCAGGTTGGAGAGGGCTCCTCTTCCCTTGCAGGCCCTTGGAGCAGCTGTGGTGCTGGCAGTGTGTGGGAGGACGAAAACATCTTCCACTGTGTGGGGAAGGGAAGGGAGAAGAGTGGCTGTGGATCAGTCACCTTCATGGAGCTGAGAGCACTGAGAGAGTGGAGGGTCTGCAGAGGGGATCTGCCTTCCCTCTGACACTTTTAAGAGCATCTAGAAATCTTTCTTCCCTCAATGTCTCTCTTGCAAAACTTCAGGAAGGACTTTTGAATGTTTTTTTTTTTTCCTTTCCCCCCCCCCCCAACAAGTGATGTGTTTCTCAGCACCACCTTCCAGAGTCACAAGCTGCCAAGTCTGTTCCTCCTCTTGCTGTGCAGCAGAGCTCTGTGTGTCTGCTGCTGTGCTTCAGGCCAGACCTCAGAGTGAAGGAAGCAGTAATATTTGAGTGTTCAGATTTTCAGGTGGGCCCTTGGAGGCAGAGAGGTGACAATTTCTTTATAGTTGGCCCTGGTGTTCAGCTCCTGGGGAGCTTAACTTGGAGCAGACAGCAGCTGTCTGCCGCTTGGATCTCTCTACCAAGCTCTCGTGGAGTGTGGAATTTGCTTCCTTTCTGATCACAGTGTGACAAGTCTGAACACTTTCCTCCTTGTCTCTGCAGCTGCTGAAGAGTCTGAAGAGGCTGGCTGAGCTGCCCATCACAGTTGACATCCTTGTGGTAAGAGCTGTGAAATCTCTCATGCTCCCATCCTAGCTGTCAAGCCCCAGGGGAACTGCCTGCCCTGCCTTCCCTGCAATGAGGTGTGCTGCTTTGGCCACCTGCATGGGGTCACAGGCATGGTTTGATTTTAGAGGTTGCAGGCATGGGGAAGGAGCTTGTCAAGCAAGGGTGAAGCCATGGAGGGCAGTTTGGCACCCTTGGCTCTTCCAAAGGCTTAACACCTGGCTGGGGTATTGAGGTGGAGCAGTTCTTAATGCTAACTGAATCTGCGTGAAATTAGGAAATGCTAATCCTTAAAATTATTAATGACTTCTGCCCTCAAGCTTACCAACAGTCATGGTAAATGATGAGCTGGTTAATTAATACAATTCATTAAGTGTTTGAGGCAGAGTTTAGCCTTTTTTTTTTGACTTGGAGAACTGCAGTATCTTTGCTGTGAGGTAGTGGAATCTTATTTCTTACCTAGCAGCAAGAGGTAGCAGGTTGATCTTACTCCTTTTAGCAGAGGTGAGGCTGCTGACTGTTTTGCTGAGATGGGTTCATGTCTTGGCTCTCTCCTGAAGGAAACAGGTGTTGGGAAGACTGTGAACAGTTTAAGGAAACATGAGCTTGTAGGAGACTTTGCCAAGAACCTGGTAGCCAGGTGGAAGAAGCTGGTGCCGGTGTCACAGGAGGCAGACAGGTGAGTGAGCCTGCTCAGGTATCTCCAAGGCTGAGCTTTGTTCTGGTTTTTGCAGTGGAGATCATCAACTTCTCTGACCAAGGAGACAAAGGTGAAGGCTGTGGAAGAACTTGTAGCACAACTCTGCATGGGGTTTTGCCTTCTCATGGCCTAAGCCTCTGGCCTCTGCCAGCTGCTGGTGGCTGCAGTCTGGCCGAAAGCAGAGGCTGGGTCTCAAGAACTTGCAGTTTGATGAAGAGATTAAGATTAGATGTCCCAGAAGTGCCCTTAATGAGGCAAGAGATGCAAGCTGCTTGCTTCCCATTTTATGATGCTAAAATGGGAAGCAAGGCCCAAGTGAAGGAAGCAGCTTGCTTTGAAAGCAGGCTTTGGTGTGCCAGAGTCCTACAGAACTGGAAAGCTGCTGCTCACAAGCAGGCTGTGGTCTGAGCTGTGTGGAGCCCAGCAAAGATCAGCTGGTTTAGATGTGGGTGCTAAAGACTCAGTTATTCATCAGCACTTCAATGCCTGTGGTCTCCCTGCGTGGTGAACTGGGGGACAGGTTTCCCATAGGTTCCACACAGGCAGGAATCTGTAGGCATGGAGCTGTCACTGTACACCTCTGTCTCAGCTTCCAGGGAACTCTGACAGCTCCAGACCTGATAAAAACTCTTCAGTCCTGCACTGGAAAGGCACTTTCTAAATCCCTGAATGTTGCTCTGATGGTATTTTTGCCACCAAACTACTAAAGGCAACCTTAGTCTTCTGCAAGAGAGGTCCCCATCCATGTGGCTCTCTTCATTCATGTTGGGAAGTTTTAATCTTATTTATTTTGGTTTCTTAACCTTCCAGAAATAACCTAGAGCCTGAAGAGCGAGACTATGAGAGGAGTAGCTCCAGCAGGAGACATCAGGAACCCTCCCTCAGAGAGGATGAGGAACCCGAGGAGGAGTATTCAGAACCCTTCCAGCCATCCTGCAGCCAGTCCTATAGCCCAGATCATAGAGAAAAGAAGTCCAAAAGGTATCCCAGGCCTGAGAGAGCTCATGAGACTTATGGCTACAGCAGCCAGGAGGGGAAGGGTTGGGGCAGATCTTCCCCAGTGCTCTCTTCAGATCAGGAGTACTCGGACTATGGACAAGCTGTGTCACCTGAGCCAAGCGAGAGCCCTCAGGACATGTACACAGACCCTTATGGCTCTGAGGAGCAGGAAGAACCCACAGTATGCCAGCAGAAAGCCAGTAAAGGCCACAGCTTTCAGGAGAAGCTGGGGGCAGGCAGGGAGAGGAACCCTGGTGAGCTGTGTGAGAAAGGGAGTGCGAGTCGGAGCAAAGAGCACAAATCTTCTCACAAGAAGCAGCGACTCGATGGCAGGGGGGAGGACAGGACCTCTGCCTTCAGCCCAGAAAGATTGCACAAGGCCTCTTTAAAAGAGCAGCTCCGAGAAGCTCCCGTGGCAGGGGCCAGCAAGGAGAAGCAGAGGGTGTCAGACAGCACAAAAAAGGAGAAGAACCGAGAAGGCAGCAGCTCCAAAAAGGAGAAGCTGCACTCGGAGGAGTCTGTGGAGAACCACATCAAGAAACAAAAGCATCGAGACTCTGAGAAAAGCAAATCTGAAAAGCCCAAGCTTGGCCTGGAAACTTCAAACACAGAGAGGGAGAAAAGGAAAGCTGAGAGGGACTCATCAAATAAGATCAAAGAAAAGGGCACTTCTGGAGGCTTAAAATCCACGGAGGGGAAGCGCAAGATCTCCGAAGTGGACAAAAAAGCAGGTGGTGCTTCGAGCCTGGGGGAGGGGGAAGTGGAGGATGAATTTGAACAACCTACAATGTCCTTTGAGTCATACCTCAGCTATGACCAGCCCCAGAAAAAGAAAAAGAAAGTGGTCAAAGCCTCTGTGTCAGCTGGAGAGAAAGACCGAGGGCACAGCAAACAGAATGGATCCAAAGCCAGCACCAACAGCTCCGGCTCGAGTCGGAAAAGTCCAAGCCACAAGCGAACAAGTGAGAAAAAGGCAGAGAAGAAACAACCAGAGCCTCCTAAACCAAAGAGGGTAAGGTTTGGAAGGATGTGAAAGTGGACAAAGAAGGTGGGAGCAGCTGCTCTTGGTCCTCTGCTGCCTGGGGCTGATTAGTTTTCCCTTTGGAAGTGCTGGGCTGTGCTTGTGGTGTCTCACTCTTGGTTCCTGCTGGGAAGCACCACATGCTTCATACACCCCAGAGCCAGGGCTTTGTGGAGCTCTGCTGGAAAGGGGGGTGGGGGGAAGAAATGCAATAGGCAAGACACTGCTGAGACACTGGAACAGGCTGCCCAGGGAGGTCGTGGATGTACCCTCCCTGAAGATGTTCAAGGCCAGATTGGATGAGGCCTTGAGCAGCCTGGGCTGGTGGGAGGTGTCCCTGCCTGTAGCAGGGGGGCTGGAACTGGACGAGCTTTAAGGTCTCTTCCAACCCAACCCATTCTGTGAAAACCTTGTGTGTTAGAGGAGTAAAAGACAGCACTTTCAGCTACAGCCTGAAGTGAAAGTGAGCTGGACAGGCTCCACTTGCTAAACATGCAGAACACCTTTAGCAGTGAGTCAGCACAGGCCCCACTCTGACATGCAAGGACTGCATCTCCACCTTCCTGCAAGACTCCCTTCTCTCTCCTCTCAAGTCTTTCTGCTTCTCTGAAAGTGACCTTTTTGAAATCTCACTGCTGCACTATCACTCACTCAATCTGTTGGTCTCCAGAAATAGGGGAGCTGTGTTAGAGTGCAGCTGATCCTGAAGGATCAGAAGAAGACAAAACTTCCTTTGTCAGAGCCTGGAAAATGAGCACTGGTTCCTGTCCATGCCCATTGCCACGTGAGTGCCAGGGTTTGGTCTAGAAACAGGCACAGGAAAAAAAAAAAACAAACCCAACTTTACTGCTTCATCTTTTTGCTCCATTTTGAAGCAATTTGCTCTGCTCAAAGTAAGTTTATAAAATCTTCACAGCATTTCAGAACTCCACTTTGCCATTCCTTTATATCCAAGCTGTGGGTTTCCCTCAGTTTGTGAGGTTCCTCTCTCCTCCAGCACTGTTTTTTGTTGTTTTTTGGTTTGTTTTTTTTTTTTTTTCCTGCAGGAGGTAGGAAAGAGAAGAGACATTGTTGGGTAAATGAATGTCTGAGATCAAGGAAATCTTCCTGCAGCTTTTTTATTTGTTTGAGGGTTTTTTTTTTCCCCTCTAGTTCTTTGCACTGTTAACCTGACTCTCTTCTGGCCACAGCCCTTCAATGCTGAACAATCATAGAATGGTTTGGGTTGGAAGGGAGCTCCAAAGGTCACTTGGACCATCCAGTCCAACCCCCCTGCCCTCAGCAGAGACATCCTCCACTAGAGCAGGTTGCTCAGAGCCTTGTCCAGCCTCACCTTGCAGATCTTCAGGGGCGAGGCCTCAACTACTTCCCTGAGCAACCTGCTGCAGTGTTCCAGCACTCTCCTGGTGCAGAACTTGTTCCTCACATCCAATCTCAATCTGCTCTGCTCTCATTTCAAACCATTGCCTCTCATCCTGTCCCTGCAGGCCTTTGCAAACAGTTTCCTTCCATCCTTCTTGTAGCCCCTTCAGGCACTGGAAGGCTGCTCTTAGGTCTCCCCAGAGCCTTCTCTTCTCCAGGCTGAACAACCCCAGCTCCCTCAGCCTGTCCTAGCAGCAGAGGTGCTCCAGCCCCTGATCATCTTTGTGGCCCTCCTCTGGATCCTCTCACTCAGGTCCACATTCTTCCCATGTAGAAACTTTGTAGGTTAAAGATGTGGATGGATCTTACTGGAGGGAGCTGCAGTGATTCAGGTCCTGGACTTTGACTTCTTTATATGGACAACCTAGACAGAGCCACAGTGAACTGGCAGAGGTGCAGCCTCCCCCTGAGGCTGGTTCCTGGTGCAAGCTGATCACGTTGAGTGCCTCGTTCAAAGTATCAACCAAAATGCAGCTCAGTGCTGTTTGTGCACTGGCAGGGTGAAACATCCTCCTGTCTTCATGGCTCACTTGTATGTGCTCTCCTTCCAGATACTTCTAGATGTGGTACCAACGTTGCCAGACATCCCACTGCCACCCATCCAGGCCAACTACCGTCCTCTGCCCTCAATTGAGTCCATTAGCTGCTCCCAGACGAAAAGGAAAGGTACAGTGGGCAGGAAAATTGGGTTGAAATGGGCTGCAGCCACTGTTTGTGGGAGGGAGTGGATGCTAGCTGGGCTCAGGTCTTTCTGTTGGGGCCTGGTGTCCTGCCTCTGATGTCTGGAGCTTGGGTTTCAGGCAAAAAGTGGCTTTTGTACCACATGCAGAAATGAGGAAGATCTTTTGTTGACCCTTCTTGAAGCTTGGGCTTTGGATCTGCCCTTCCTGAGCTGGGTCGCAGGTCTTTTAGAGAAGACTTGGCCCTTGGGGGTGACTCAATTTTGTTTCTGCTGTGCTATTTATCAGGGTGGGTTTGTTCTCCTCTGTTCCCTTCTTACTGCAAGTCCTTCTCTCTGCAGCGGTGTCCTCGCCGGTGGAGGAGAGCGAAGCAGGTTTCACAGGCCGCCGCCTGAACTCCAAGATGCAGGTGTACTCTGGCTCCAAAACTGCCTACCTCCCAAAGATGATGTCTCTGTACCAGCAGTGCATCAGAGTCCTCAGTAACAACATTGACTGTAAGTGCAGCTCCTCTCTCCTTCCCCTCACCTTCCACTGCAGCTTTGTCCACTGCGTTTTAGGCTCTCGAAGGCCTTTCCTCGGTGAGGGAGGAGCAGGATAAACCCCCTGAGGGAGGAGCAGGATAAACCCTCTGTGCATTTTGCCTCTCTCCCAGCAATCTATGAAGTGGGTGGTGTCCCTTTCTCTGTGCTGGAGCCAGTGTTGGAGAGATGCACCCCAGAACAGCTGTACCGCATCGAGGAATGCAACCATGTGAGTGCCTGGGCCCGGGGAAGGGATGGGCATGGTGGAGGTGCAGCTCTGTCCTTAGCTGCAACAGCAGAAGAGCAAAGAACTATGCTCTGTACAACAAGAAGTGGCTTCTGCCACCTGTGTTTGCCAGCTGCCCATCTCTTCTTCAAACCACAGAATGGTAGAGGTTGGAAGGGACCTCCAAAGCCTGGCTCCTTCCAGGAAGGGTTTTGAAAGTCTCCAGAGATGTGTTCCTGTGTAGCCTGCTCCAGCAGGGAGTTTGGACCAGATGATCTTCAGAGCTCCTTTTCCAGCCCTCACCATTCCCTGATTCTGTGGCACTAACTGATCACAGAACGTTAGAGGCTGGAAGAGACCTCCAGAGATGATCAAGTCCAACCTCTGTGCCAAGAGCAGGATCACCCAGAGCAGTCTGCACAGGAATGCATCAGGCAGGTGTCCNCCAGCACCTCAACATCTCTCTTGAATTGAGGGGCCCAGAACTGGACACAGCACTCCAGGTGTGGCCTGAGCAGTGCTGAGCACAGGGGCACAATAACCTCCCTGCTCCTGCTGGCCACACTGCTCCTGATGCAGGCCAGGATGCCACTGGCTCTGCTGCCCACCTGGGCACACTGCTGCCTCATGTTCAGTCGCCTGTCAACCAGAAACGCTGAGGGAGAAGGGAGAGAAGGTCTTGGGAGGGGATCCCAGCTTAGAGGTGTGTTTGCTTCAGGTGCTGATCGAGGACACAGACGAGCTGTGGCACAACCACTGCCTGCGGGACTTCAAGAACGAGAAGCTGGAGGAGTTCGAGTCCTGGCGGGAGATGTACCTGCGGCTGCACGACGCGCGGGAGCAGCGCCTGCTGATGCTGGCGCGCAACATCGGCTCCGCTCACGCCAACAAGCCCAAAGGTCTGCCTGCCTTCTCTGCCCCAGCCCTCACTGAAGCATCAGGGAGTGCTGCCCAGGGGATGTCTTGCTGTGGGGAAGGTCTTTTGGAGTGGCTGACTTAGATCAGGCCAGTGCAGAAGTCGCTTAGCTCAGTTCTGCGTGCGGCAGCCTCCACTTGGCAGGTTCTTGAGTTCATCCTGTAGTGGTAGTGTTGATGCAGAGTAGGCAGGGCAGGAAGAAGATGTAGGGCTGTGGAGGTATGCCCATGTTGGGCACCAAAATAAAAGATGTGATGGTTTGGGAGTTACCCAACCCCCACACACTTTGTAAATCCCCCGGACTAGACTCAGCCAGCTGGAAGTTAAGGACTGAAGCTCTTTTTACAGCTCAGCACAATGTACAAGCAGAGATATGCACAACAGACAGGAAGAGTTACAGACATATGCAAGTTAAAGGTAATACAGAAACACAATCCCCCTCCCAGAAATCAGAGTCCCCAGGAGGGGCTCCCAACCACCCTTCCACCTTCTTCCCACCCCTCTGCCTTACCCCAGGGTTTGCCTTACGTGCAAGGTGAGTTTGGAGGATGGGCCAGGGAGGTTAGAAGCAGAGTGGTTAGTTAGGTTACTCAGCAGAGAGAAGAAGACAAGGCTCCCAGAGAGTGAGACACTCTGTGTCTTATCTATGTTTGTGTTCTTGTTCTTATACATCTCAGCAAGCCTATGAGTGAGGTAGACATCACCACTGTTTGACTTTCACAGCCTATAATCTCATTCTTTTCATTAAAAATAGTCCAGTCAGCCTCAAACCAGCACAGGAGGCATCTCCTGTTCTAGAGTGGCTTCTTCATGCTGAAGTTGAAGAATATCAGGGTGGGGGAAGCATTTTGGTGACCTGATCAGTCTGATTTCTCACAGCCTAAAAGATTCAGACCTTAGAGAGGAGGCTATCACCTGAGCTTTGGGGTGGATGGACTGAGGAGAGGTGGTTGGAGCTTGCTGTGGTAAGACACTGAGGAGCCTCCTTTCCAGGAAGCTGGATCTAAGCAGTGTTTCTCTCTGGCCTGTCACAGGTAGAGTGGCCAAAATGGCTTTTGTGAACTCTGCAGCAAAGCCCCCTCGGGATGTACGGAGGAGACAAGAGAAGTTTGGAACTGGAGGACCTCTTCTGCCAGAGAAGACCAAGTGAGCACTTCCTATTCAGGGCCTTTTTACCTGTGGGCTCCTGCCAGCTTCCCCCTGAAGCTCTGTGTCCTGGCAGAAGAGGACACTGTACCCAAGAGCTCCTTTTGCAGGGGAAGTTGTACCTGCAATAGGCTCTTTCCTGCTGGGAAGTGTGGAGGTCCTGGTCACTGATGGTTCCATGTGGTGTCAGCCATGCTGCTGTCAACAAAATGTGGCTTGTGTCTGAAGAACTTCACCAATCCATGGTGACTCCTTCCCTGAAATCTGTCCCCTCTCTCTTTCAGAATCAAACCAGTCCTCTACACATCTAACAAAAGCCACCCTCGTGTGAGTGAGGAGCAGTCCTACGATGGGCCCAGCACCAGCAGTGCCCATTCTGCCCCATCTTCAGGTAGCACCTTCTCCCCCTACGACCCCAGGAAACCACCAGTGAAGAGTAAGTACAAACTGCAGAGCATCTACGTGGTCCCCTTGAGCTCCTCCTTGACAAACATGCAAATCTGCTGCTTTTGCTGGAGGAGAAATGCAGGCTTGAGCAGGAGGCTTGATGTTGG